>SJXQ01004429.1:0-21576 GCA_006408695.1 Aepyceros melampus | reverse complement strand
AACTGTTTCAGACTTTATTTTCTGGGGCTCCAAAATCACTGCAGATGGTGACTGCAGCCACGAAATTAAAAGACGCTTACTCCCTGGGAGAAAAGTTATGACCAACCTAGGCAGCATATTCAAAAGCAGAGACATTACTTTGCCAACAAAGGTTCATCTAATTCAAGGCTATGGTCTTTCCAGTAGTCATTTATGGATGTGAGAGTTGGACTGTGAAGAAAGCTGAGTACTGAAGAATTGATGCTTTTAACTGTGGTGTTGGAGAAGATTCTTGAGAGTCTCTTGGACTGCAAGGAGATCCAACCAGTCCATCCTGAAGGAGATCAACCCTGGGATTTCTTTGGAGGGAATGATGGTAAAGCTGAAACTCCAGTACTTTGGCCACCTCATGCGAAGAGTTGACTCATTGGAAAAGACTCTGTTGCTGGGAGGGACTGAGGGCAGGAGGAGAAGGGGACGACCAAGGATGAGATGGCTGGATGGCATCACTGACTTGATGGGTGTGAGTCTGAGTGAACTCCAGGAGTTGGTGATGGAAAGGGAGGCCTGGCGTGCTGCAATTCATGGGGTCGCAAAGAGTCGGACACGACTAAGCGACTGAACTGAACTGAACCAGGAGTTCTCTTAGCCTCATGGACTTGTATATCCACTTCCTTCCCCTGTCTGGGAAGTTGTCAGCTATTATTTCTTTAGATAATTGCTCTACTCCCTTCACCATCTCTTCTCTTTCTGGGTATGCATCACTCTGTTGCCCCTTATAAAAGAATCAGAGAATTCCTGTAGGATTTCCTTACTTTTTAAAGATCTTAATTCTCTGTTCTCTTCAATCTGGATTATTTTTAGATTTATATATTTAAGCTCACTATTTCTTCCACGTGGTCTGCTCTGTTTCCAGTATTTTTTAATGAATTTTTCATCTTGTTATTTGAGTTTTTCAGCTCTAGAATTTGTGTTTGTTGGTTATTTTAGAGCTCCAGCCTCTTTGGTAAAGAATTTCTTCTCTTCAATAATATTATTCCTGATATCATTGTAATGCCTTTCTGAGCTTTCTGTGCTTCTTCACAATGGCCATTTTGAATTATTTTTCACTTGGATAATACTCCTTAAGTTTTTTCCTGGAGGACTGTTGTTTCTTTTTTGAAACACAATGTTACCTTGGTTTTTCATGGTGCTGGATGAGCTGTTTCTCTGCAGGTACATGTGAAGTAGGCAACACCTTTCTTCTTTAGGTAAAGCTTTTTAAACTTGATTTTAACATTTAAGGGAAGGGAAGTCGCTTAGTCGTGACCCCATGGACTATACAGTCCATGGAATTCTCCAGGCCAGAATACTGGAGTGGGTAGCCTTCCCCTTCTCCTGGGGATCTTCCCAACCCAGGGATTGAACCCAGGTCTGCTGCACTGTGGGAGGATTCTTTACCAGCTGAGCCACCAGGGAAGCCCAAGAATACTGGAGTGGGTGCCTATCCCTTCTTCAGGGGATCTTCCTGACCCAGGAATTGAACCGGGGTCTCCTGCATCACAGGCGGATTCTTTACCATCTGAGCTACTAGGAGCTAACATTTTAAAAGGTCGGTAATTAGAGCGCTTTCTTCGATTTCCAGTAGGGGGAGCTGTGGCATACATTCGTGTATCTCCACCTGCATGGCCTCTCCAGGTGTTGCAGGTGACCCGGGTACTGCTGCTGGTGTTACTGGGACGTGGGTCACTTCCACCACGTTCCGGGGCCTCCTGCAAGTCCAGGGTGTGGGGTCCACAGGCACAATCCTGGGGGATGTGGAGGCAGGTGGCTGGAGTCCCTGACGCCCAGTTCCCATGGCTCAGACGTTTCAGTGGCCAGGAGGCTGGAGTCCTATACAAGCTGCCTGACCAGTGCTGCCAGGCTCCCTGGGGATGAGGGCTGAGCCTGCAGCCAGTCCGGGATCACAGGCACCACCTTCACTGCCTCAGGCTCTGCTTTCTCTACGTGTCCTACCCACCCACCCTCAGATGCACAGATCCAAGGAACTCTCCAGAGACAGATGTGCTGAGCAGAGGCGTCTTTGTTGAGTTATGGACATTTTACTGATTATATATCGAAGGGGAAAGAAACAGAGATCATCTCATTCCACTCTGATGCTGGACATCGTTAAGATGACATTTTCACATAATCTTGGGAAAAAGAAACATAACTGGAAAAAGACACTTTAAAAGCTATATGTTCAATTATTTTGTAACAGGTAAATACTAACAATATTAATTTATAATTATATAATAGACACTTGCCTTGACATTTTATAAAAGATAAATTTCTAAAGCCTGGGTTTATTTCAGCTGCACCACAGTAGTATTTTCAAAAGTATATAATTTGAAAAAAAAAAGTATATAATTTGTGTACTATCTATTCTTTTTTATGGCTGAATACAGGATTTTTAGATAAAGAGGGAGTGGTGGTGGTATAGCTGCGATGGGCTGGGCATGCTCCAGGAAAGTTGGGGGGGGGGGTGTCACATTGCAAAGGGCCAGGGCGTGTCACTGAGCTGGCCTTGCCTAGCCTGTCCACTCGCTCTCCCCACACCTGCAATAGTGCAGAGGAGACATGAAATGTCCGCTGCAGTTCCACTGGGTTGGGGTGCTGCCCCTTATAATACATGATGAACGAGAAGTGCAGCTGGAACCCAGTCCCCTGGAGACTGGCACACATACTGGTTTCACATGGCGGGAACCACACCTTCTGTTGTGCCTTGTGTGTAAGGGCAGGAGAGGAAGGTTGGTTCAGGAAAGTCACCTCATCTCAGGCAGAAACAGAACTTCAGCCTATTTAATGGAGCTCCACTCCAGCTGTAAAGGCTGGAGGGGAGAGGGACACGGGAAGGGCCCCAGAGGTCCACACAGACACGTGGTCACATGGCTGCCGCCTCATTTCTGTGAGTTACAGGTAAACACAGAGGCTTTAACAACTGAAAAACATGGAGAACTGTGTTCTGCATTGCACGCAAAATAAATTAACTACAACTGGGTCCAAATCTTGGGTTCACCTTGGGATCAATGAACTGGGATGAAAGTGTTCACACATCCAGTCAACCCACTGGGCATTCAAAGGCCAAGGGGACCTGGAAAAAGGGAAAACTTGCTCCAGCAGTGTCTGAGGCAAAAGCCTCTGAACTTGCATTAACAAGAAGGAGAAGAACACACTGAGCCTGCCTATGACAAAACGTCACTCACTAAATTTAAAATACTGTTTGGGAAAAACTACACAAAAATCCGATGAACTATTTCTGGGATAGTAATGACCCAGATAACCATGATGGTGTGATCACTCACCTAGAGCCAGACTCCTGGAATGTGAAGTCAAGTGGGCCTCAGGAAGCATCACTATGAACAAAGCTAGTGAAGGTGATAGAATTCCAGTTGAGCTATTTCAAGTTCTAAAAGATGATGCTGTTAAAGTGCTGCACTCAATATGCCAGCAAATATGGAGAACTCAGCAGTGGCCACAGGACTGGAAAAGGTCAGTTTTCATTCCAATCCCAAAGAAAGGCAATGCCAAAGAATGCTCAAACTACCACATAATTGCACTTGTCTCACACGCTAGCAAACTGATGCTCAAAATTCTTCAAGTGACCTTCAACAGTACGTGAACTGAGAACTTCCAAATGCTTATGCTGGATTCAGAAAAAGCAGAGGAACTAGAGATCAAATTGCCAATATCCACTGGATCATAGAAAAAGCAAGAGATTTCCAGAAAAAGATCTACTTTATTGACTGTGCCAAAGCTTTTGACTATGTGGATCACAACAAACGTGGAAAATTATTTAAGAGATGGGAATACGAGACCACCTGATCTGCCTCCTGAGAAATCTGTATGCAGGTCAAGAAGCAACAGTTAGAACCAGATATGGAGCAACAAACTGGTTCCAAATAGGGAAAGAAGATTGTCAAGGCGTTGTATTGTCATTTATCTAATATGAAGAGTACATCAAGGAAAATGCCAGGCTGGATAAAGCACAAGCTGGAATCAAGATTGCCAGGAAAAATATTAATAACCTCAGATATGCAGATGACACCCCCTAGATGGCAAAAAGAAAAGAGGAACTAAAGAGCCTCTTGATGAAAGTGAAAGAGGGGAGTGAAAATGTTGACTTAAATCTCAACAGTCTGGTCCCATCACTTCATGGGAAATAGAAGGGGAAACAGTGGAAATAGTGACAGACTTTATTTTGGGGGGGGCTCCAAAATCACTGTGGATGGTGACTGCAGCCATGAAATTAAGAGACTCTTCACCCAACATAGGAGCACCACAATATGTAAGACAAATACTAACAACTATGAAAGGGGAAATTAACAATAACACAATAATAGTGGGAGACTTTAATATCCCACTCACATATATGGACAGATCAACTAAACAGAAAATTAACAAAGAAACACAAACTTTAAATGATACAATAGACCAATTAGACCTANCTTGAGAGTCCCTTGGACTGCAAGGAGATCATACCAGTCAATTCTAAGGGAAATCAGTCCTGAATATTCATTGGAAGGACTGATGCTGAAGCTCCAATATTTTGGCCATCTGATGTGAAGAACTGATTCGTTGAAAAAGACCCTGATGCTGGGAAAGATTGAAGGCAGAAGGGGAAGACAGAGGATGAGATGGTTGGATAGCATCACCAACTCGATGGACATGAGTTTGAGCAAGCTCCAGGAGTTGGTGTTGGATAAGGAAGCCTAGTCTGCTGCAGTCCATGGGGTTACAAAGAATCAGACACGACTGAGCAACTGAACTGAACTGACTGAACCATTTAATATTTACTGAATATTTCCTATGTGCCCAGTACTACTGAATCTAAGTGCTTGGGATGTTGCTGTGGATAAAAGAAATAGTTCTGCCATCTTTGGCCTTGTATATTAATGGACATGACTCAGGAATTAGTATGAGTTCTGTTTGTATACAAGGCATATATTATTACACAAGGCATCTCTTATTCATAAGAGGTGCTTTCAGTTCCTCTACTGAAGACAGTGATCATACAATCCAGAATATTCCCACCTAAACCAGCGTCACTGTGAACCACTCTTACCACAAAATGACTGTTTTCCTGACACAGTGAAAGTCTGAACCATCAGGTTTAATGACATCAACAATATTAGAAAAACCACAAACGTAACCAGTTCCAGTTGGTGCTGGTCCTCCTTTCATAGAGTACGATGGTAGGCAACTCTGGGTAGCTATCTGGTTTGTGCACAGTCGGAAATTTCTATTTTGTGAAGTTACTTTAAAGGTGAAAATCTCCCAAAGAAAATACTCTAAATCACTGCAAAATAAACTGTCCTTATAAATACAGTTGCCCCCAATGTTGTTTTTTTCTGTATATGTTTCTGCACATGGATATACCAGCTGAAAATAAAACATTCATGCCTTCATTTAATGTACAGACATATACACTATGTATCTGCAGAAAGACATGTACATAAGTACATGGAATTATGCACGAGCTACAGTTACACATAAACCAATGAAATCTGACATGGTTACAACCTGCTGAAGACATTGTTCTCCCTGGTGTTTCCTTGTTTCTTCCACCTGGTTCTTGGTTGACAGTGGGTTGGCAGGAAGGATGAGGGAAATAAAAGCTCTGTATACTTCTAAACAGTTCCATTTTTTCCAAGTTTTCCATCGTGTAGTGACCACCAGGTAACAAAACACTCATGCCTTCCTCTCCAGTTCATTAATGAGTCACACACCTGTGCCCACAATGGGCACCAGGTGCCAGCACTGCGTTCACCACAGCTGTGTATTTCACCCATGGACTGGGTGATGCTTCATGAGAAATACCTGCCCATGAATTCTTGGCCTCACAGGGACAGCATGTGGACATGTGCTTTAAAAGTACCGAGTCTAAGGACATACAGGTGGAGCACACTGTCCTCAAGGGAGCGGCTGAGGAAGAGGGTCAGAAAAGCCCAGGACCAACCAAATCAGGCCCCATTTAATCACAGAGGCTTAAACACCAAGCAGACCACAGGCCAGAACAGAAACCAAGAAGAAAGCATGGCCACACTGAGACCTTCCTAGATTCAACCAAGCACATTGAAGAGAGAATCACTTTCTTACTACATGAATCAATGTTATTTAATGCCAAGCCCCAGCAAAAGTCATTTCACACAGCCCCCACCCCACTCCCCAAGACTGCACTTCCCCAGAGCACATGCCCTGGTCCGTACTCCTCATGCCGATTTCCTGCCACCTTTCTAAGAGAAAGTGGTACCAGGAGAAAGATACCATGTCCTGACACTCAGTGAAGGAAACTGTGGCAGACAGAGAAACAGAGACAGAATAAAGTCACATCCCACTTCACCAGAACACAGCATGTGTGACTTGGGCAGGTGGTGTGGACTCTCTCTGCCAAGTTTCATCTGTAAAATAGGGCAGTAATAGCAGCTACTGAGAGTTTTCACATCAAGAGTAAGTGCATCAGCACATCACACAATGTTCCTCTCAAATTACCTCTGCCTAAGCACTGATTATATTTCAAAAGAAGGAATCTGAAAGACCGCACACACAACATGCTTTGAATCACAGTTTTTACAACTATGAGACCATGCATTCATTCAAAATATTTCTAGAAAGTATAAATTTTAACAAATCCAGACTTATGTAAATTCAGTGCCCCCGTATCAAACTTCCTCAGAGGACATGGAGGCAATGAGCCCAGATGTGGACATTGACAAGAACTGTGTGTGTGTCACATTCTCACACAGAAAGCCTCCTGTTACTCACATTCTCATAGAGAGCTTGAAGGGTCTCCAGGTCAACCACAGAATTGTCCATGTTCACCACAGCTGTGTGAAAAAGACAAAACAGAAAGTATAAATTGCCATAAACCAGCTGTGAAAAGTGTGTGACCACCTCAAACAACAGTGACCGTCCACAGAGCAGATTTCATGTCCTGCAAGCAGCAGGTGAAGCTCTGCCCTCACTGCAGCTGCTCCCCTCACCGACAAAGACTGAGCTGAGCTGGGAATTTCAATGGGGCAGGTGTCAAGTGTCATAGCTTTCACACTCTCCACAAACACAAAATCCCAAGAATAGGCTCCCACGGCCAGAAAGAAACCCACCGTCTGTCTCTTTCATGACTCACCTGAATAAATTTGAAAAATCTGCTTAATATCAGAAAAACAGGCAACTCACTCATGTTACTGCCACATCCTGGTTTTATGCCAATAAATGCATATATCTGCCAATTTATCTAAAGACATTTGGCAAAGGTTATATCTAATCGCTAAATTGATAGACAATATGGAAACAGGTGCATTTCCTGTTACAACCCTTTAAATTGTAATAATCAAAGGATAATTCTTTGATTATGGTTTTGAAATTGGCAAAGGTGTCTGTTCAGTGAGACAGTAGGTGTGGACGATGGAGATAGTTCAGTTCTTTGGATAAGATCTTCAAGAAACATGTATTGTTTATAGAGCACCCTCAACTGGAACTGTGTGGGGAAGGGGAGAGATGAGACTTAGAACTTGATTATATTACATGATAGTGGATCTAGCTGCAGGGAAAATTCATGGTACCCAAGGAGGGTTAAACCTCTTCTCCACCTGATTGTTCCACCTGAAGCTTTCTGCACAATGATGCCTGTCTTCTGTTTCACAGTTTTCATGGATTGCCAGTGATAAGGATGTTAAGAGCTGCTTGGGGCTGGTGCACTGGAATGACCCAGAAAGATGGCATGGAGAGGGAGGTGGGAGGGGGGGGTTCAGGATTGGGAACACGTGTAAACCCAATGGTGGATTCATGTTGATGTACGGCAAAACCAATACAGTATTGTAAAGTAAAAAAAAAAAAAAGTACTTAAAAAAAAATATTACAAGCCATGAGAAGGGTGAGTGCATCTTGATTGATTAACTCAGTTAGAGGAGTGTTGCAGCTTCAGAAGTGGTGAAAGCACTGGATACTGAAAGTAATAAAGGCAGAGGGGACTGGGAGAAGCAGAGACCATAGTGTCCTCCACCAGAGTCGAGCTACGAGCTTGGTCCTGCTGGGCCAGGAGGATGCGACTCCAGCAGGGCTCTCTCTCCCCCATACAGCTGGCTATGAGTAGTTAAAGCTCAGAAACAACAAGGGATGGATTAGAACAGAGGCAGTGCCATCTTATATTTGAAAAGCTTGTATCTTTTTTAGAAGCAACTTTTTATGCATTAAAGTCACATTAAAGGGACTTCCCTGTTGGTTCAGTAGTAAAGAATCCACCTGCCAATGCAGAGGACATGGATTTGATCCTTGATCCAGGAACTAAAGTCCCATATGCCACGTGCTGAAACTAAGCTGCAGCTACTGAGTCCACACGCCACCACTAGAGTCTGTGAGCTGCAATAAGAGATCCTGCATGATGCAGTAAATGTTCCATGCACTGGACCTGAGACCTGAGGCAGTGAAACTAATCAGTTAAAAGAAATCACATAAGAGAAATCCTAATCTCCTCCATGATTATCGGTTATTTTATTCCTCTGGACAATGAGCCATCAACTAACCCTTACATACAAATTATATATATCAACAGAGAAAACAGAAAACCTTCATAAGTGAACAAATGACCAAGCATGACATACATAAACCAGCCCACCACATTTTATACATATTAATGACATGTTGAGTAAACCACACAATTATTCCAAGTGGATCATGATAAATATGTGTGTTCCTTAGATATCTGTACATTTAAATATATTGGAAAAAGTTTTTGTGAGACTCAAGTTTTTAGTCAAAACCATCTGTAATACAATGAAAGGAACATGCCAAGTTTAAGTGTGTAAACTTTGATTTTCTCCATCATAGGTTATAAGTTCACAACTGTTTTTTTAAATCCATTAATAGTTTACTGTATGAGAAAAGGAAATAAGTTTGTATTATGACATTGTTTGACTTTTTTGTTGTGACTTAATAGTCAATAGTCATAAATAGTTCATGTACATTGAGAAGACAGGATATAACTATACAGTATATAACTATAAGATACAATCTTTTCTGTTTATATATTCTAAATCCTTATTTGTATTTTTCCTCTTGATCTGTTTTGACCAAAGTGGTTTAAAGTTACTCTTATCAATGTGCTTGTCTCTCCTTGTAAGTACTACATAGTTTCTTTCTTATGTAGTTGCATCTGTATTTAGAGGACATAAATTCAAATCTATTATAACTTCATTGTGAATTATAGCTGTTAGTATCAAGAATATGTTTTCATTGTTTTGTTGTTGTTCACTTAATGTTCCTGGTCTGAATTTTAAGTTGTTACATATCAAGATCATAACTCTTGCTTTTTTGATTCATATGTGTTGGGCCTAATTTCACTTCCCTTCATAATTTAGCCTTTCTGAAACATTTTGTTATAGCTAGGTTTTACTTAGAAGCAGAAGATATTAAGAAGAGGCGGCAAGAATACACAGAACTGTACAAAAAAGATCTTCATGACCCAGATAATCATGATGGTGTGATCATTCACCTAGAACCAGACATCCTGGAATGTGAAGTCAAGTGGACCTTAAGAAGCAGTGCTATGAGCAAAGCTAGGCCAGGTGATGGATTCCATTTGAGCTATTTCAAATCATAAAAGATGATGCTGTGAAAGTGCTGTGCTCAATATGCCAGCAAATTTGGAAAACTCAGCAGTGGCCACAGGACTGGAAAAGGTCAGTTTTATTCTGATCCCAAAGAAAGGCAATGCCAAAGAATGCTCAAACTACTGCACAATTACACTCATCTCACACGCTAGCAAAGGAATGCTCAAAATTCTCCAAGCCAGGCTTCAACAGTACATGAACCATGAACTTCCAGATGTTCAAGCTGGATTTAGGAAAGACAGAGGAACAGGAGATCAAATTGCCAACATCTGCTGGATCATGGAAAAAGCAAGAGAGTTCCAGAAAAGCATCTACTTCTGCTTTATTGACTATGCCAAAGCCTTTGACTGTGTGGATAACAACAAACTGGAAAATTCTTCAAGAGATGGGAATACCTGACCACCTGACCTGCAATTTTAGAAATCTGTATGCAGGTCAGGAAGCAACAGTTAGAACTGGACATGGAACAACAGACTGGTTCCAAATAGGGAAAGGAGTACATCAAGGCTGTATATTGTCACCCTGCTTATTTAACTTATATGCAGAGTACATCATGAGAAACGCTGGGCTAGATGAAGCAAAAGCTGGAATCAAGATTGCTGGGAGAAAAGGTATGCAGATGACACCACCCTTATGGCAGAAAGTGAAGAACTAAAGAGCCTCTTGATGAAAGTGAAAGAGGAGAGAGAAAAAGTTGGCTTAAAGCTCAACATTCAGAAAACGAAGATCATGGCATCTGGTACCATCACTTCATGGCAAATAGATGGATAAACAGTGCAAACTGTGACAGACTTTATTTTCTTGGGCTCCAAAATCACTGTAGATGGTGACTGCTGCCAGGAAATTAAAAGGACGCTTGCTCATTGGAAGAAAAGCTATGATCAACCTAGACAGCATATTAAAAAGCAGAGACATCACTTTGCCAACAAAGGTCCATCTAGTCAAAGCTATGGTTTTTCCAGTAGTCAAGTAGGATGTGAGAGTTGGACTATACAAAAAGCTGAGTGCTAAAGAATTGATGCTTTTGAACTGTGCTGTTGGAGAAGACTCTAGGGAGTCCCTTGGACTGCAAGGAGATCCAACCAGTCCATCCTAAAGGGAATTAGTCCTGAATATTCATTGGAAGGACTGATGATGAAGCTGAAACTCCAATACTCTGGCCACCTGATACAAAGACTCGACTCATTTGAAAAGACCCTGATGCTGGGAAAGATTGAAGGCAGGAGGATAAGGGGACGACAGAGGATAAATAGTTGGATGGCATCACTGACTCAATGGACATGAGTTTGAGTAAGCTCCGGGAGTTGGTGAAGGACAGGGAGGCCTGGTGTGCTGCAGTCCATGGTGTTACAAAGAGTTGGACACGACTGAGCAACTGAACTGAATTGAACTGAAGTTTTATTTATTTTTGATGCATTTTTAATTTTCAATGACTAAATTTGCCCTACCTTAACCTGTGTGCCAATATATTGTGTTGGCCAAAAAGTTCATTTGATTTTTTTCTATAAGATGGCTCTAGTAGCACTTAGTTGCCCTTAAGTTCATTTGAAATCATTTTCTTAGATTGCATTGTATATTGTCATAACAGTATGCAATTAAAAAAATCAAAATTGGTGAGTTTTTGTGCAGTCATTTTAATATTAAAGATGGAAGAAGAAAAGCAACATTTTTGTCATACTTCATTATTTTAAGAAAGGTTAAGAATGTAACTGTAACACAGTTTCATAAGAAAACTATTATTTAGTGGCAGGCAGAGGGGTAAAAGAACTGCTCCACCAGTAGCTATCAGAACACTCAGGGATAGAGTCACCACAAAATATTCTACACAGTTCTGGCAGTTCAGAAAGGGCATTTCCTCATTTTTAAGTGTTCTCATTCTTTACACTCAAAAGCTAGAAACTAGTTCACCTTTCAGGGAAATAGTATGTCAAAGCAAGAAGCAGAATCATCTGTCCATGTACTTAGATTCTGCTCACACCCATCACCAAAGTTCACCTACCACCAAAGCCTAACCCCTCTCCACTGCCATCTTCCCTGCCTCCAGTATCCACTGGCAATATGTGTGGGGTGTGGTGACACACAGCACAGAGATGGTGATGAGAAAGCACATAGTTACAGGACATCCCAGCCTTTCAAGAGTCAAATAAACTGCACCAGGGCTTCCCTGGTGGCTCAGAGGTTAAAGCATCTGCCTGGAATGCAGGAGACCTGGGTTCGATCCCTGGGCTGGGAAGATCCCCTGGAGAAGGAAATGGCAACCCACTCCAGTATTCTTGCCTGGAGAATCCCATGGACAGAGGAGCCTGGTGGGCTACAGTCCATGGGGTTGCAAAGAGTCAGACACGACTGAGTGACTTCACTTTACTTCTGGACTGTAGGTGGATTATCTACCATCTGAGCCAAAAACCACACAGCCAACTTTGAAGAGTGGCTGGTACACATAACTCTCATATCTGTCTGCATTCAGGAAACAGAAATGGACACAACCCAGTACTAACTCAGTGTTTCAGTAATAGTGATGGAAAACCCAAGCTAAGGACAATCAAATTTGCCTCATTTATGTTCACCCTGAACTTGAACTCCCATCTCTCCCCTCTCATTTCTCACTTGAGAATTCCATCACAAGGCAGGTTTGTAGTGGAACTGCTCAGAGCAAGGAAGGAGGAATAAAACCTTTACACTCTCCCTCCTCCATGAGTGGCCAGCTGGAGTTTCAAATACTCCCATACCTGGAAAACACAGCTCATTCCCTAAGGAATGAAGGAAGGGTATTGTGTGTGTGGGTGCCAATGAGCATGCGTGTGTGAATATGCGTCTGAATGAGAAAGTCATTTCCTAGGCAAGTTGATAAGAAGGCTAGGGGTCCCCAAGGAGAGAGGGGTCTGGAATTCTCAAGGAGAAAGAAAGGACAACATGTTTTCCTTCTCTACATTCCTTAGGATTATATAACAACAATATATTATGCCTGAGGACAGGACAGTCTCTAGATTAAACTTCTGGCTAATTCTATTATCTTAAATGTAAATTATGGGAGTAGGTCTGGTGAGGACTTTACAACCTCCAGACATTCTTTATATTTACTAGAGAGTATATAACTTCATTGCTAACACTAACAAGCGGGTACTCTTTCTACCCCCTTCTGATGCCTATGTCAGAAGCTTTCTCTATCTCCTTTATACTTTAATAAAACTTTATTACACAAGCTCTGAGCGATCAAGCCTCGTCTTTGGCCCCGGATTGAATTCTTTTCCTCCGGAGGCCAAGAATCCCGGTGTTGTAATTCAACAACGACCTTTCATTTTGGGGGCTCGTCCGGGATCCTTCAGGACAAGGTAAGGATGCTTGGAGCTCTAGTTCTTTGTTCTCTTAGCGAACACATTTTCATGAATATCTATGTGGGCTTGTATGAGTGCTTGCATGTGAGTGTACATGCACATATTTATAGGAAATAACTCATTTACAGCCATTTTTACTAATGAGGAAACTGAGGAACAGAGATGAGGAAGACATTTGCCCAGATTTACCCACCTAACCAGTAGCAGAGCTGAGCTTCAAATCTGCCTTAGACTGGACGGTTTCAACAACAGGAATTCAGTTTTCAGAGTTCCGGAGACTGGAGCTGGGGTGGATTCTCTTGCTGGCTGGCAGAGTCCTGGTTTTCCCTCCACTTATTAGGATGCTAATCCCATGATGGGGGCTCCAGCCTCTTAACCTCATCTCAACCTGATTAATCCCAAAGGCTCCACTTCTGGATACCATCACATTGAAAGTTAGGACTTCAATGTAGGAATGGGGAGGAGGGGAGCGAACATTCCATCCATAACAGAAAACAGGGGGCCTGCCTGGTCCCAGAACCCACATCCCCAATGTTGGTAGACTACACCAGAAAGCGGAGGGAAACCCAGGGAAGCAGAGATGCTAAGAAGAAATGTGCTTAGATGGTTAGTCATCCCCAAGGACCACACCATGGTGATACTCTGTGTTTCCCTACCTACTCTCTGAGCAACTGGTTCCTAAAAGGCAGGCACAGGAAGTTCCTCTAGAGGTACCATCAGACTCATAAATAATCACAATATGCTTCAGTTCATTGATAGCCATAGCCTAGATTGCTTTTTATATAAAATTTTTTATCTTTATTTTTGCTTGGTTCTATCAAGAATGAGCAACTCAATTATTTATTTAAAACAATTTTCCTCACTTAACTCACAGATGTGAAAAAGAAACCCACAACTCCTTTTCTCTAAGAAACAGAATCAATAATAAAAGGCAGGCACAGGAAGTTCCATCTAGAGGTACCATCAGACTCATAAATAATCACAATATGCTTCAGTTCATTGATAGCCATAGCCTAGATTGCTTTTTATACAAAATTTTTTATCTTTATTTTTGCTTGGTTCCATCAAGAATGAGCAACTCAATTATTTATTTAAAACAATTTTCCTCACTTAACTCACAGATGTGAAAAAGAAACCCACAACTCCTTTTCTCTAAGAAACAGAATCAATAAGCAAACAGGGGAATACATAAAATGACCCTTAAAGCAAGAGACCAAATTTACTAAATTGATATTCTCCAAAGTTCTAAAATTCAATATTGGTGGCCAAAAGTATTATGTTCTCCTGCCAGTTCTGCTTTTGCATTTTATTAGATAACAGAGGTCCTCACTCTGAGACAAGCTAACATACTATAGACAACACTGAACAAGGAGTCCGATGGATGGGTGTCCTTAAGGGGAAGCCTCAGATACGCTTGATCTATAAGCTGCAATTCTCTTCCTCGCAAAATAGAAATTAACTGGACCATTTTACACAACCATCAGTAACAATGGGGTGGGAGTGTAAAATTCAAAGCAATACTGAATTCCATATCTTTGGATACTGATAAAAAGATTTGATTATGAAAGATTTTAGAATGTATCTCCTATTTGTCAGAAGCAATTACCATTTTTTCTTTTTTAGGTTTTCTATTCTGTTTCTTTAATTTAAATGTATTTATTTTAATTGGAGGCTAATTACTTTACAATATTGTATTGGTTTTGCCATACATCAACATGAATCCACCACGGGTATACACGTGTTCACCATCCTGAACGCCCCTCCCACCTCCCTCCCCATACCATCCCTCTGGGTCATCCCAGTGCACCAGCCTCAAACATCCTGTATCCTGCATCGAACCTGGACTGGCGATTCATTTCTTATATGATATTATACATGTTTCAATGCCATTCTCCCAAATCATCCCACCCTTTCCCTCTCCCACAGACTCCAAAAGACTGTTCTATACATCTGTGTCTCTTTTGCTGTCTCACATACAGGGTTATCGTTACCATCTTTCTAAATTCCATATATATGCATAGATATATGCGTAGGTATTGGTGTTTTTCTTTCTGGCTTACTTCACTCTGTATAATCGGCTCCAGTTTCATCCACCCCATTAGAACTGATTCAAATGAATTATTTTTAATGGCTGAGTAATACTCCATTGTGTATATGTACCACAGCTTTCTTATCCATTCATCTGCTATAGGCACCTAGGTTGCTTCCATGTCCTGGCTATTATAAACAGTGCTGCAATGAACACTGTGAACATGTGTCTCTTTCAATTCTGGTTTCCTCAGTGTGTATGCCCAGCAGTGGGATTGCTGGGTCATAAGGCAGTTCTATTTCCAGTTTTTTTAAGGAATCTTCATAATGGCTGTACTAGTTTGCATTCCCACCAACCTTTTTAAGCACCTGCAACCTCAGGCAATTCCTTCCTATACAATGGTCAGGATGAGGCTCCTTAGCTCTGAGCCCTTTTAAAGGGGTCAACGAGCGGATATCAAAACATCCACAACAGAGGATCCAATGAAGAGTCAGAAATAGACAGATGCCACAGGAATTTCTGGTTTAAATCTAAAAGCATGTTATTGTCCTTATAAGGTATCCTTAACTACATTTTTTAAAAAATAAAAAAGTGTTTGAAAAGCAATAATTAAGCTTAGAGACCAAATAATAAAAATAACCATGTTTCATTTACCTTATCAACTACATTGCTGATGGAATACTATGCAGTTTTACATAAATCATATTTAAACATGATAGAAATTTCAATGACATACTTTAGTATTCATTGTCCTTGTGCCAACAATACCAACTGGCTTTATACGGGAAAGGCATGACAAGGAGGGAAGGAACCGGGGGTCACTGTCCTGGAGGGACAGTGACACACACTTCCCTGTGAGGGATCTTTACACACTTTCTTAGGTGTGTCTCACCACTATATGTGTAATCACTGCTGACATGCGTGCACCAAGGGAGTGGAACAGGGTAGGTGAGCAGTTAACACTCCAGCGCCTGGGCCCCCACGTGACTGGCGGCACCCCCGTAAGAAAAGCTATGCTCCAGAGGCAGCTCCTGCAAGGTCCTCAGACATACCCGCCACATCAACATCTGAAACGGCGTCTGCTGGTGACGTGAAAGGCACACAGGCCTGTGGATGAGATGAAACTTCTTAGAGATGCATAAGAGCATGAGAGCCCCATGCAGGAGTCCACAGCTGGGGTCCTTAAGGAGGCTCTATCCCTAACAGCCTGGGTGCGGGCCTGGCTGTGCTGGGTTTCCAGTGTCTCATGAAGACTGAAGGCAATGGATCCTTTTCTCTGTGGTGTGACTACATTGGCACAGAGCAAATCTTTCAGAAAAGATGCTGGTGAGAGGATCTCTAAGTACAGAGAGCCAGGAAACCTCAGGGTTACAGAGCAGGCTTTTCAAACTCTTGTGTTCCTGCTGGGCAATAAACGTTGGTTTAATAAATATCTAAATAAGAGAGAATTAGATCAGAAATTGCTTCATCTGACCCTACTACCTGTGAGCCTTGAAAATGTCCACTTCACACTTCTTGTCCAAGCAGCATTATTAACGGCACCCCTTCCACTCTCAGAAGTATCTCACCCTCAATGATAAACTGCGCAGATATTCTACCCAGCAGTGAGACTATGGGCTGGGAGGATAAAGCTGACCCTTATGAAATTCAGAATTCTTTTACAGCTACTATTATCTACCAAAATGGACCTGAGAGTTGTGAATACCGCACTGACTCCTTATGGAACAAAAGTTGTACAGAAAATTCAGTTTATTTTCACTAAACTGCAAGTCTATAGCTACTCTCATAATACTAATTTTTGAGAACAATATCGGATTGTTTAAAGGCATCCTCCCATTGAGAACAATTAAAAATGCTCAACAAAATATATTTGAAAAATATCTTAAAGGCTTCAAAGAGTTGACAAGATAGGAACTAGCATTTTAATCAAAATGCAGGAGAAAACCTTCAGAGATGAGCCAGCTCAGAGCCTGCCTCTGCCCTGAGAGTATCTGCGTTTGTGCTCAGTCGCTTCAGTCATGTATGACTCTGTGACCCCATGGACTGCAGCCCACCAGACCCCTCTGTCCATGGAATTCTCTAGGCAAGAATACTGGGTGGGTTGCCATGCCCTCCTCCAGGGGATCTTCCCAACCCAGGGACTGAACTTGGGTCTCTTACTTCTGCACTGGCAGGCAGGTTCTTTACCACTAGGGCCACCTGAGAAGCTTACAAAGGTCCCTGCCTGACCCAACAAACTGAACTTTGTACTGATAGATTCTGGGGCTCAGGGCCCATCCAAAGTACAGATTCTAGATCCTCTGACAATAAATTAGGACTCAAATGACTACACACTCAGGGACTAGGCACAGAATGTGACTTTCAATTTTGATTATACATTATTTCTGTTTGGCTTCCCTGGTGGCTCAGAGGGTAAAGCGTCTGCCTGCAATGCAGGAGACCTGGGTTTGATCCCTGGGTCGGGAAGATCCCCTGAAGAAGGCAATGGCAACCCACTCCAGTATTCTTGCCTGGAGAATCCCATGGACGGAGAAGCCTGGTGGGCTATAGTCCACAGGATCACAAAGAGTTGGACACGACTAAGTGACTTCACTTTCACTTTTACTTTTATTTTGGTTTAATGACTATTTTTCTGCACATAAGAAGGTAAATGAGTCTATATCTGGTGGTTTCCTACCTGATATTTATCAAATATGGGATGAGGTCATATGGCTAACTCCTGAAAAGAGATGCCTACTATCTAATGTTCCCATATGCTGGGAACAAATAGAGTCATCCCCAGAAGTTAACCAACAACATAATTATAATGATTGGAAACAATTGGGATTTTTGCCTCAAGAAATATGCAATGTAATCATTCCTGTGTTCTCCAATCCCAGTTCAGGTCCTCCCTTTGCCTGGCCAGACTGATTGGGGCTGGATATCTGAGTCATGCTGGTTTGCCCCAAACAGGACTTACTGGATATGTGGCTCTTACCTACGGGCATGGCTTCCCCTTGCTGGACAGGGAGATGCACCCGAGGTTTACCTTTTACTCAGGGCTTCATATCTTCACAGCTTCCAGAGAAGCCTGCTAATCTGCCACATGTAAAACTCACTAGGCAAGGTCTGTATTTCACGGTATGATTATATGGCTGCAATATTCATTCCCTCTCTGGGAACTACAGATATTATGCTACAAGGTGATGCTCTGAATAACTGTACTCAACAGGATTTACAAGATTCTCAAAAAGCTATTTCAGCCCTTAATGCTGAACAAATACAAATTAGAAAGGTGATTTTACAAAACAGATTGGCTTTAGATATTCTAACAGCCTTACAGGGAGGAACTTGTGCTATTATTCATACCCAATGTTGTACGTATATACGAGTTCAGTTCAGTCCTCAGTCGTGTCCGACTCTGCGACTCCATGAACAGTGGCACGCCAGGCCTCCTTGTCCATCACCAACTCCCGGAGTTCACCCAAACTCATGTCCATTGAGTCAGTGATGCCATCCAACCATCTCATCCTCAGTCGTCCCCTTCTCCTCCTGCCCTCAATCTTTCTCAGCATTAGGGTCTTTTCAAATGAGTCAGCTCTTCACATCAGGTGGCCAAAGTATTGGAGTGTCAGCTTCAATATCAGTCCTTCCAATGAACACCCAGGACTTATCTCCTTTGGGATGGCTTGGTTGGATCTCCTTGCAGTCCAAGGGACTCTCAAGAGTCTTCTCCAACACCACAGTTCAAAAGCATCAATTCTTCAGTGCTCGGCTTTCTTTATAGCCCAAATCTCACATCCATACATGACCACTGGAAAAACCATAGCCTTGACTAGATGGACCTTTGTTGACAAGGTAATGCCTCTGCTTTTGAATATGCTGTCTAGGTTGGTCATAATTTTTCTTCCAAGGAGTAAGCGTCTTTTAGTTTCACAGCTGCAGTTACCATGCAGTGATTTTGTTGCTGCTAAGTCGCTTCAGTCATATCCAACTCTCTGTGACCCCATAGATGGCAGCCCAGCCGGCTCCCTTGTCCCTGGGATTCTCCAGGCAAGAACACTGGATTGGGTTGCCATTTCCTTCTCCAATGCATGAAAGTGAAAAGTGAAAGTGAAGTCGTTCAGTCCGACTCTTAGCGACCCCTTGGACCACAGCCTACAGGCTCCTCTGTCCATTGGATTTTCCAGGCAAGAATACTGGAGTTGGGTGCCATTGCCTTCTCTGGCAGTGATTTTGGAGCCCCCCAAAATAAAGTCTCTCATTGCTTCCATTGTTTTCCCATCTATTTGCCATGAAGTAATGGGACCAGATGCCATGATCTGTTTTCTGAATATTGAGTTTTAAGCTAACTTTTTCACTCTCTTCTTTCCCTTTCATCAAGAGGCTCTTTAGTTCTTCTTCACTTTCTGGCATAAGGGTGGTATCATCTGCATACGTGAGGTTATTGATATTTCTCCTGGCAATCTTGATTCCAGCTTGTGCTTCTTCCAGCCCAGAATTTCTCATGACGTACTCTATACCAGATATGAGTAGTAATGTTACTCACTTTACTAAACACATGAACAAGATGATTCAGGCTATGGATTCTCCTGAAGCCCCAGTCACCTCACTTTGGGAAATGTTAACTAGCCCCCCATGGTGGAAAAGTATCTTAATCATAATGATTCTAACTATTCTGTTTTCACTGTTTGCTCTCTGCACCTGTAACTATGTAACGGAATTTGTTTCTAACAGTGTGAAAGCTTTCAAGTTACAGATGGTTGTCCCGCCTCCTAGAGTGCCACAGCCTCCTTCAGCTATTATTAGGAGCCCCTGGATCGGAGACCCTCAACATGAGGGTTAAGAGAATACATTGCCTCAACAATTTAGGGATAGCACCCCATCACAGGAGGAAGTAGTTATGGAATGAAAACGACACCCCTTTCCCTTGGCAACATAATGCTCATAACAGAAAAGGGGGGAATGAGAGAGTCAACTCTCAGGCAGGTTGCTACGAAATCCAGGGTCCCTGAGGAAGGGAGAGGGGTCTGGAATTCTCAAGGAAGAGGAAAGGACAAACGTCCCTTTTTTTTTTCCCTTTACATTCCTTACTCTTAGTCACATAAAACTTTTTTTCCTTTAAGCCCTGAACTGATGGTTAAGCAACAACACAACTCAGCTTAAACTCTGTACTAAAGATTTATAACAATATATATGTAACTGCTTGAGGACAGTTTCTCCTTCCTGAAAACCTTCTGGCTAATCCTGTTTGTTATGTTAAAATGTAAATTGTGAGAGTGGGTCTGGTAAAATTTTTACAACCTGGAGACATTCTTTTGATCTATTGTAATAACTAATTTAAAAAGTATATAGCTTCCTTGCTAAAGACTAGCAAGGGGGCACTCTCCAACACCTTCTGATGTCTATGTTAGAAGCTTTCTCTGCCCCTTTTCACTGTAATAAAACTCCGCTACACACACATATAGAAGTAACTGAAGTTTTGCACTGTTGAAATTTGCCATTTGGTATTAGAATACATTATTAAATGAATGTGGTTATGTTTATCTTATTTCTCTTAAATAAATTATGGTTATGAATATATATTTATATATCACATTAATGCACATTTTTCACTTTATTTTTTTGCTAATGACTTATTACTTGCTGTTTATTTTATACTTATTTTAGACTAGGGAAATGATGTTAGACAGAAAGCAAATTCGAGTGAGTTTCCTACTGAGTAAACAATGGGCTACAAATCAGTGCAGACAACTTATAACATCAACAACTCATTTGGCCCAGGAACTGCTAATACAGTTCAATGGTGGTTCAAGAAGCACTGCAAAGGAGATAAGAGCCTTGAAGATGAAAAGTATCGTGGCCAGCCATCATAAGTTGACAAGCACCACTTGAGAGCATCATCAAAGCTGATTCTCTTACAACTACACGAGAAGTTGCTGAAAAACTGAACATCACCCCTTCTACCATTGTGCCGCATTTGAGCAAAATGGAAAGGTGTAAAAGCTTGATATGTGGGTGCCTCAAGTTGTTGTTCAGTTGCTCAGTTATGTCCGACTCTCTGCAACCCCATGGACTTGCAGCATGCCAGGCTTCTCTGACCTTTACCATCTCTTGGAGCTCAAACTCAAATCCATCAAGTCAGTGATGTCACTGAGTGCCTCATGGGCTGACCACAAATTAAACAAAATTGCCATTTTGAAGTGTCATTTTCTCTTATTCTACACAACAAAAATGAACTATTTCTTGATCAGATTGTGACATGTGATGAAAAGTGGATTTTATATGACAACTGGCAAATACCAGCTGAATTTTCAAAGCACTTCCAAAAGTCAAACATGCACCAAAAAAGGGTCATGCTCACTGTTTGGTGGTCTGCTACTAGTCTGATCCACTACGGCTTTCTGAATCCCAGCAAAATCATTACATCTGAGAAGTATGCTCAGCAAATTGATGAGCTGCACTGAAAGCTGCAAGGCCTGCAGCCAGCATTAATCAACAGAAAGGGCCCAATTCTTCTGTACGACAATGCCCGACTGCACATCACACAACCAACGCTTCAAAAGTTGAACAAATAGGGCTATGAAGTTTTGCCTCATCTGCCATATTCATCTGATCTCTTGCCAAC
>SJXQ01004428.1:0-28885 GCA_006408695.1 Aepyceros melampus | reverse complement strand
ACAGGATTGGAAAAGGTCAGTTTTCATTCCAATCTCAAAGAAAGACAATGCCAAAGAATGCTGAAACTACCACACAATTGCGCTCATCTCACATGCTAGTAAAGTAATGCTCAAAATTCTGCAAGCCAGGCTTCAACAATACGTGAACTGTGAACTTCCAGATGTTCAAGCTGGTTTTAGAAAAGGCAGAGGAACCAGAGATCAAATTGCCAACATCCGCTGGATCTTGGAAAAAGCAAGAAAGTTCCAGAAAAACATCTACTTCTGCTTTATTGACTATGCCATAGCCTTTGACTGTGTGGATCACAAGAAACTGGGAAAATTCTGAAAGAAATGGGAATACCAGACCACCTTACCTTCATTCTGTGAAATCTGTATGCAGGTCAAGAAGCAACAGTTAGAACTGGACATGGAACAACAGACTGGTTCCAAGTAGGAAAAGGAGCACGTCAAGGCTGTATATTGTCACCCTGCTTATTTAACTTATATACCGTGTACATCATGAGAAATGCTAGGCTGAATGAAGCACAAGCTGGAATCAAGACTGCTGGAAGAAATATCAATAACCTCAGAAATGCAGATGACACCACCCTTATGGCAGAAAGTGAAGAAGAACTAAGGAGCTTCTTGATGAAAGTGAAAGGAGTGAGAACGTTGTCTTAAAGCTCAGCATTCAGAAAACTAAGAACATGGCATCTGGTCCCATCCCTTCATGGCAAATAGACGGGGAAACAGCGGAAACTGTGAGACACTTTATTTTGGAGGGGCTCCAAAATCATTGTAGATGGTGACTGCAGCCATGAAATTAAAAGACGTTTGTTTGCTCCTTGGAAGAAAAGTTATTAGCAGCCTAGACAGTGTATTAAAAAGCAGAGATATTACTTTTTATTTATTTATTTATTTTTTTGCCAGTAAACAACTTAGTCTTTTATTTGCCCAAGGCCAGCTGTTGCAGGCACTGAGGCCCCAGACTTCCAGAAGGGATGGGGGTTTGGGGAGCCATCCTGCCTTCCAGGCGCTGCCTGCCCTATTCTGCTTCATGCAGGAGATGGGAGAGTAGATAAAGTGTACCCTTGTGCCATCAAGTATCTCCTCAATTTTGTGTGTCAGTCGCTCAGTTGTGTCCAATTCTGAGACCCCGTGGACTATAGCCCACCAGGCTCCTATGTCCAAGGGATTCTCCAGGCAAGAGTACTAGAGTGGGTTGCCATTTCCTTCTCCATAAAAAAGCAGAGATATTACTTTACCAGCAAAGGTCCATCTAGTCAAAGCTATGGTTTTTCCAGTAGTCATGTATGGATGTGAGAGTTGGACTACAAAGAAAGCTGAGCGCCGAAGATTGATGCTTTTGAACTATGGTGTTGAAGAAGACTTGAGAGTCCCTTGGACTGCAAGGAGATCCAACCTGTCCATCCTAAAGGAAATCAGTCCTGAATATTCATTGGAAGGACTGATGCTGAAACTGAAACTTGAATACTCTGGCCACCTGATGCGAAGAACTGAGTCATTGGAAAAGACCCTGATGCTGAAAAGGTTGAAGATGGGAGGAGAAGGGGATGACAGAGGATGAGATGGTTGGATGGCATCACCGACTCAATGGAGATGAGTTTGAATAAACTCTAGGAGTTGGTGATGGACAGGGAGGCCTGGCGTGTTGTAGTCCGTGGGGTCACAAAGAGTCGGATATGACTGAGTGACTGAACTGAGGCTGAAATGGTCTTTCTGAGTCTTTTGGGACCTTAAAAACAATCAGCTTAAGTGGAACTTCACTGGTGGTCCAGTGGTCAATACTCCACGCTTCTACTGCCAGGGGCATGGGTTCCATCCCTAGTCAAGGAACTACGTTTGGGCAGTGCAGCCTGAAAATCAAAACAGTCAGCCTAAATTAAATCCTCTTGCCAAAGAGGCATAATTTGAGGCAGCAAATTCTGCTCCTGTATACCCTCTTATTTAGCTTTTATCATCCTCCACATTAATCCTCTATAAGAGCCACATCTAATTTCCCCGACATTCTCTATGAAATTTAAGACTTCTAGTTTTCCTACCACCTCCTCACCTCTACCCCAGGCAGAATAACCTCCTCATTTATCTGTTTCCAGGGGCATGTTGAAGTCTGAATCTTGGCAATTTGAGAGGAAGGTTCATTTGGTCATGGGTTCCCTGATGGGGAGATGTGAGCTGGCTGCCCCTGGGGTGGCAGCACGGAAGGAGGAGGAAAAGAAACATAGGCATGTCATGGGCTGAACTGTGTCCCCCTGTGACATTCAGATGTTAAAGTCCTAGCTGATTCAGTTCAGTTCAGTTCAGTTGCTTAGTCATGTCCGACTCTTTGCAACCCCATGCATCGCAGCACGCCAGGCTCCCTGTCCATCACCAGCTCCCAGAGTTCACCCAGACCCACGCCCATGGAGTCAGTGATGCATTCCAACCATCTCATCCTTGGTCGTCCCCTTCTCCTCTTGCCCCCAATCCCTCCCAACATCAGAGTCTTTTCCAATGAGTCAGCTCTTTGCATGAGGTGGCCAAAGTACTGGAGCTTCAGCTTTAGCATCATTCCTTCCAAAGAAATCCCAGGGCCGATCTCCTTCAGAATGGACTGGTTGGACCTCCTTGCAGTCCAAGGGACTTACAAGAGTCTTCTCCAACACCACAGTTCAAAAGCATCAATTCTTTGGCGCTCAGCCTTCTTTATAGTCCAACTCTCACATCCATACATGACCACTGGAAAAACCATAGCCTTGACTAGACAGATCTTAGTTGGCAAAGTAATATCTCTGCTTTTGAATATACTATCTAGGTTGGTCATAACTTTTCTTCCAAGGAGTAAGCATCTTTTAATTTCATGGCTGCAGTCACCATCTGCAGTAATTTTGGAGCCCAGAAAAATAAAGTCTGACACTGTTTCCCCATATATTTGCCATGAAGGGATGGGACTGGATGCCACGATCTTTGTTTTCTGAATCTTGATCTTTAAGCCAACTTTTTCACTCTCCTCTTTCACTTTCATCAAGTGGCTCTTTAGTTCCTCTTCACTTTCTGCTATAAGGGTGGTGTCATCTGCATATCTGAGGTTATTGATATTTCTCCCAGCAATCTTGATTCCAGCTTGTGTTTCTTCCAGTCCAGCGTTTCTCATGATGTATTCTGCATATAAGTTAAATAAGTAGGGTGACAATATACAGCCTTGACGTACTGCTTTTCCTAGCTGATTAGTGCCTGAGAATGTGACTGCACTTGGAGACAGAGCCTCTGAAAGGGTAATGAGGTTGAACCGAGGTCACGAGGGTGGACCCTAATCTAATCTCACAGTGTCCTAATAAAGAGGAAACTGGAACCTAAAAAGAGACACCAAGGGAAACATCCTGTGAAGACACAGTAAGGAGAGGCCACCTGCAAGCCAAGGAGAGGCTCCTTGGAGGAGACCAAACCTCTTGATGCTTTGAACCTGAACTTTTGGTCCCGGAACTGTGAGAAGTAATTTCCTGGTTTTTAAGCTCCCCAGTTTGTGGTACTTTGTTATGGCAGCCCCAGTGAATTAACGAGCATGCACTGAGTTGCAGAGGAAGCAATATGAGGACAGATGGAGGGAGATTGCAGTGGGGGCTTTGCAGGACGCTCTCAATAAGTAAACTGATAAGGGAACAGGTCCTCTTTGTACATCCTTTGAGGTAGTTAGGGGCAAGGTCAAAGGTTCTTCTTGAGTCTTGGGCCTTGATTGCTTTTAACTTGAAATAATCCAAATGCCAAAGAGCGTTTAGGGTGGCAAATTTTGCTCCCCTACAAATGCAAGGCATTTCTGGGGCTGTATTCTCCAGAACAATACCTGTGGGAGGATGAATGGAGCATGAGTGGGCAAAGAGAGAAGTTAAATTGCAATGCAGCTGCAGCACAGGCCCCAACTGATCCCACAAGGAGTTCTGGCTTTAGACGGGTCCTTCAGGTGTCCTGCCTGGATGCCAGGGGCCAATGTCTTGGCAGCCCCACACCGAGCACTCAGTGGTGAGGGCTGTTCCTTGGAAGGGAGCATATACAGCCTCAAGTGCAGCAGCTTCCTCTGGCTGAGGACAAGGCCTGGAGAAGGACTCAGCTGTGAGCTGTTAGTGGCAACACTCACACAACTCAGAGAATGAGTGTCCTTATCCTGAAGGGTAGGTTTGGGCAACATGCCATAGTACCCACTTCAGGAGGATAAGCAGAGGCCAGACTTTGCCATGTTTGTAAGACATACACACCAGATATTTAAGATGCTATGGGAAGAAGAATGAGAGAACAATTAGAGTTTCAAGGAAGTGGGCCACACAAATAGATCCGTATTTCAGAGAGACCTCTCTGGAGGCTAGGTGAAAGCAACAAGACTGGATTCAAGATGAGGCTGTAGTGGCTCATGGAGAGATCATGAGGGCCGAATGAAAGCAGTGTCAGCGGAGTGAGAGACAAATGGATGTTGTGGTATTGTGACTGATGATAAGAAATTCATATATTTGGTCTTCCACACTGTTCCTGGTTCAGAGATCCTAAAATCCTAGGAGGATTTTTTTTTTTTTAATGAGGGCAATGGAAGTGTCTTTTGTTATGTATGAGGTGGCTTTGGAAATCACCTAAGAATGGGGGCTGGTTGTTGGTGGAGCCAATCTTGTGACTAAAGTGTTGAAACTTTCGCTTCCATCCCCTTATCTGGGAGAGGGAAGAGGGGCTGGAAGTTGACGTTAGTCACCAATGAGAGAGTCATTTCCTAGGCAGGTTGATAAGAAGTCTAGGGGTCCCCAAGGAGAGAGGGGTCTAGAATTCTCAAGGAGGGAAAAAGGACAAACATTTTTTCCTTCTCTACATTCCTTAGGATTATATAACAATGTATGCTGCCTGAGGACAGTCTCTGGATTAAACCTTCTGGCTAATTCTGTTATCTTAAAATGTAAATTATGGGAGTAGGTCTGGTGAGGACTTTACAACCTCCAGACATTCTTTGGATTTACTGGAGAGTATATAACTTCATTGCTAACACTAACAAGCGGATACTCTTTTTACCCCCTTCTGATGCCTATGTCAGAAGCTTTCTCTATCTCCTTTATACTTTAATAAAACTTTATTACACAAAAGCTCTGAGCAATCAAGCCTCGTCTCTGGCCCTGGATTGAATTCTTCTCCTCCGGAGGCCAAGAATCCCGGCGTCGTGATTCAACAACAACCTTTCACCACTGGCACCACCACCTCAGTGGACATAAGTCTGAGCAAGCTCTGGAAGATGGTGAAGGACAGGGAGGTCTGGGGTGCTGCAGTCCATGGGGGGAGCGGGTCACGAAGAGTCACACACACTGAGCCACTGAAAAACCACCACCAATGGCCAATGATCTAATCAACCATGTCTCTGTAATGAGGCCTCCAGGAAACCCTAAAAGGAGAGAGAGTTCAGAGAGCTTCTCGGCTGGGAACATGTGGAGATTGAGGAGAGGCTGATCCCAGAGAGCAGGGAAGGGCCACGTACTTTCCCCACGCCTTGCACTCTGCATCGCTTCCATCTGACTGCTCCTGGGTTACATCCTTTTATAAAACACTCGCCATCTAGTAAAATGTTTCTCTGAGTTCTGTGAGCTGCTCTAGAAAATTAAGCAAACTCAAGGAGGTGATTATGGGAACCACTGATTGATAGCCACCTAGGTGGTCAGAAGCACAGGTGACATGACAATATGGACTTGTGTCTGGCATCTGAGGTGGGACCGAGACCTGAACTTATGGGACTTGACTCTACCTCCAGGTAGATGGTATCAGAATTGAATTGGAGGATACCCAGCTGATACTGGAGAATTGGTGGTATGGGGGAGATAACATGCATTGCAAAGAACATCAAAGAACTGCAGAAGTCTTTGAGAAATATTTAGAATATAGCATCAACAGAACTGGGTTCCTGACCAAATGAAGGGTAAGAAGAGGGAGTGGTCAGGCTGATGGCCAGATTCTACGTTGTTTTCAACACCCTCCATGCATACCCCTCTAGTCTAACAATCAGACAGCAGACAGGGTGATGGAGACAGTCTGCAAACCTCATTATGTAATTCTGCTGTTTTGAAGCCCTGGCTGTCTGCCTATTCTTTCCTAATAAATTCCTCAGGCTCAGGGAAGGCTTTGCAAGTAGGTTACCCCTGAATGAAGATGTATAGCTGAAGTAGAAAGTAGGCCAAGGAGTGGGGGTGAGTGAGGTACCCTTCTGGTAGAGAGAGTGCAGATAGACTTTTAAGAGTAGCTCTGGCCAGCAAGACACCTCTCAGGCTTAAGCATGCCTCTCTGGGATCTGATTTCTGCTACTCTGCTTATGTTTGCCGTAGGTCTCCCACTCAGCCCTTAGAACCTTGTGCAGACATACAACCCTGCTTAGACTAACTCCTGAAAAAAAGAAAGGCACTTTTCCTCTTGAGCTGGGCTCACAACTGCCTCCAGAACTGGTCCCTTATCTACCATGCTCACTCCCATCTGGCAGCCAGGACATACCACCTAGCTGGCTCTCTGAAAGACACGTGGAAATTCACATGGATGATGTACAAACGTCAGCTCCATTACAGACACCCACGCCCACTTCATGGATTTTAGCACTGACTTAAAATCTTTGGACAGATGTGAGCCCATTTCACTGTGGTTCAACAGAGCCCACAAGCCTACGAAGACTGAGTCCTAGGACGTGTGAGTTTTACAAGCCATGCGTTGCTAAGGACACAAAGCCTCCTTTCTCTATCCTTGCTGGGGAATGAGATATTCTTCATAAACCAATTTTCAGAAGGCACAAATTTTCTCTTTCCTTGGAAAATGTAAAAATATTTTAAATATTTTTAATTTATTTAAATAATTTAATTTACATAATTAAATATTTTCATGGAAATCTTCCCAACTATCTTTCAAATATTTATAGCCATTTGTTATTTTCTTTAAAAGCCAATTATTATTTTCTTAATGACATAAGATGACATTATGAAGATTAGCTATCATACTGTGTACAGGGGTCTCTCAGAGATTAAGGTATGTCGAGGCATTTGCTTTGGTACTTACTGGGTAAGGACAATTGGGATTTTTAGTTCTAGGATCTGCTTTTTATATTTTCTCTTTTTCCCTTTTCTTCTCTGACTTACCCAATCCTTTTAGAAAAAAACTGGCTCATTATCATGCTGGTACCCTCAAATACTTTGACCACCTGATGTAAAGAGCCAATTAATTGGAAAAGACTCTGATGCTGGGAAAGATTGATGGCAAAAGGAGAAGAAGATGGCAGAGGATAACATGGTTAGATAGCATCACCAACTCAATGAACATGAATTTGAGCAAACTCCCGGAGATAGTGGAGGACAGAGAAGCCTAGCAGTCCATGGGGTCTCAAAGAGTCAGGCACAATTTAGCGACTAAACACAACCTTCAAGGCATGTGAAATAGTCTGGGATTAGTTCAACTCAGGCTTCACAAAATATTTGAGGCTACTTCCTAATTGTACACTCAGCTGCTCTGCAGCTCCCCGTCTCCTGGGCTCATGATCTGTTTCAGTAATTCCTTCTGGCTCTGCCTTGTATAGAATCTAGAACTGGATTGGGGCTCATTATTCTGATCTAAATCTTAGCACCTTTCTAGACCTTGGTGTCTAGAATCTGCACTCCAGGTTCATGCCTTTGCAGTGGGTAAGGGGGACCCCACTCAGTGAGCCCAGTAGAGTCATTTGGGACCTGCTCAGATGGGCCGCCTTCGGCATCTCACTCTGCTCTCTGTCTTCCAGGTGCTGCCCCAATACCATCTGCACTGCTCACCAATCTCTGCCCCAAGTTGCTCCAAGGAAACTGCCAGTTTTGACAGGCAGAGAAGGTCAGGAAGGACTTTTCAGGGCCTGAAGTTTGTTTTGTTTCCTCTTAGGCTAAATGGCAACCCATTCCAGTATTCTAGCCTGGAAAATTCCATGGACAGAGGAGCCTAGCAGGCTATAGTCCGTGGGGTTGCAAAGAGTTGGACATGACTGAATGACTATCACTCACTCACTGGGCTGTAAAGGAGTCCCTGAATAGGGAGCATAAAACTCCAGAGGGTCTTCTACATTTCAAGAACGAAACCATCTTCCTTTCTACCTCTGCTCCACCCTCAGAGAGACAGCAAAAGGTAAATCTGAATCCTCCAGCCTCCATGATTGGAGGACGCTGGTCAAACCTTGATAATGCAGACCACTTGGGATGGAGGAGGGGGACTGAAATACCATATTGTCAAAAAATATCAGGGTTAGTACCTTTCAGTATGTAAGAAAACCAGAGCTAGAATCCTTAAGAGGCTGGTTTTAGTGCCAAAAAAGGACGGTGCATGCGTGTGTGGGCACTCAGTCGTGTCCTACTCTTTGTGGCTCTATGGACTGTAGCCCACCAGACTCCTCGGTCCATGGAATTTTCCAGGCAGGAACACTGGAGTGGGTTGCCACTTCCTCCTCCAGGAAAAAGAACGTTAAGCATAGTTTATAATAAGCATGCCAAGGGATGGCTCATGAAGCCAATCCCTTTTATTGAAACCAATGTGTTATGAAAATAAGAGGCCATGACCTTGCCCTCAAGGAGCTTATAATTTACTAGCACTCACACATACCCACACCCACTAACCCACCCACCCACTTAGCAGTATAAAAGAATCCAGTTGTGAAGATGGGTGCTGGTGGCTCAGTTACTCAGTTGTGCCTGACTCTTCGAGGCCCCATAGACTGTAGCCTGCCAGGCTCATCTGCCCATGAAATTTTCCAAGCAAGAATACTGGAGGGGGTTGCCATTTCCTACTCCAGGGGACTTTCCTGACCCAGTGATCGAACCCTCATCTCCTGTGGCTCCTGCACTGCAGGCAGATTCTTTACCACTGGGCCACCATGATGATGTGGGCTTCAGTTCAGTCACTCAGTCGTGTCTGATTCTTTGCAACCCCATGAACTGCAGCATGCCAGGCTTCCCTGTCCATCACCAACTCCAGGAGTTCACTCAAACTCATCTCCACTGAGTTGGTGATGCCATCCAACCATCTCATCCTCTGTCATCCCCTTCTCCGACTGCCTTCAATCTTTCCCAGCATCAGGGTCTTTTCCAGTGAGTCAATTCTTCGCATCAGGTGGCCAAAGTATTGGAATTTCAGCTTTAGCATCAGTCCTTCCAATGAATATTCAGGACTGATTTCCTTTAAGATGGACTGGTAGGATCTCCTTGCAGTCCAAGGGACTCTTAAGAGTCTTCTCCTTGTTTGTAAATATGATACGCTTGGGTGACTTGAAACAGCCTCTTCCTTTCTTAAGTTCTGTGATTTCTCCTCCATGTATTAATTTTCATGTTAATTTGCTTTTCTCTTTTCAAATCTTTGGATTATGTGAAAAGGAAGGAGGTGGAAATGAAGCCATAGGAAGTGGCCACAGAAACTAATTGCCGTTTCAAGATGTAATAAAAAGGAACAGACATATTGCAGAAGGGGCTTAAATTAGACAGTAAGAAGAGTGTTCTGAGAATTTGGGGTTAAGAGATTATTGAAGCAGTTGGTTTTTTTCTAGTGGATAATATTTGGGGAATCATTTCAAATTCTTTAGAGATTTATGTGAAGAAATGGGAAGTCAAGGAAGAATCCCCAAGAAGGTAACAAACAAGACAGTCATATGTAAATGCTTGTGCTATGTCTAAACACCTATGGTACCCTCTCGCCCACATACCTTCTGCTGTGTCACCAACCTCTTCATTTATCATTAACTTCACAGTTTGACAGGAGTGAGAAATTCCCAAGATGCTCCCTTGATCTCACTCACCTCTTCCTACCCTCCGACCTCCTCATTCCTGGCCTAAGTCCACTCAGAGCACAGACTCCTCAGTTCTGGGGCCTCTTCCCCTCACTCTGCTCTTTGAAATAAACACCACGTGCACCAGAGTCCCTGGATATTGATCACTCTGGCTTGGCTTTGGAAACCCACCTGGCAGTTGCCTATGAACTGAGTCTCCCCGGAGGACAGTGTTGGGTCCCAACTGGCACGAGTCAAATGCTGTACAAGGCAGCTGCGGCTGGCCGGGCTCAGGTGGCCTATTTGGAGTCTGTTCCTACAGCACCTGGTAACTTCATTTCAGCCAAAAGCCTCTGAAGTCTTGCCCATATCTGCTTAGCTTGGGGATGTTTGGGGATAGAGGGTGGAGAGCTGGGGGGCGGGAACTAATTAATGGGCTCCAGGATGGAATGAGATGAGTGATTTCAGGTGGTGTGAGAGAAGTGGCTGCAGCTGGGGGAGCCGCGCTGGCCGGGAGATGACTTCACCAGCTCAGGCCCCTTCCCCAGTGGCCCCTGGGGCTGGGGGTTGGGGTGAGGGAACCTGAGTCTCATCCAGGCTCTGTGTCTCCCCCAGAACAGGGCCTACTGTTGGTCTCTCCCGCTCTGCTGAGCAGGCTCCCAAGTAAGTGAGGCCTCTGGGGCCCTGTGAACACTTAATACCCTGGGAACAGAGCCCCAGGAATTAAAGCCAAGGGTTCGCCTAATGTCCCCAAAGAGCACCGACTTGGGTGGTACCAGTTCAGGGTTCAAGACCAAACACTGAATGAAATAGTCAACACAAATATTTGTTTGAGCCTTTCTCCACTAGAGGGCAGAGGCTTTTCTGACTATGGCTAGGGTCCTAGTCCTTTTCCTATTTAAATTTCAATCAGAATTTAAAAAAAAAAAGAGTGGGCATCTAAAAAAAGTGCCCACAAACCCTCTCACTTTTCTTCCTCCTCCCCCAATAAATTGATATTCTCAACCAGACTGACTAAATGGATAGAATGGATAGAGTGGTTTTGTTTTCAAAATCGTTCCCAAAGTCTGCAGAGCATTAGGCCCTAGAAATCCACATCTCAAGCTAGCACTCATGTGGGCCTGGTGGATGGGCAGTGCTGGCCTGTTTGAGCTACGCAGTTTGCAGAAGGAAGGTATGTGCCCCAAACACTTCTGACTTGACGTTATCAGCACAGGGCTGAGCTGCACGGGGAGTTAATGGACAAATCTGAGGAGCTTTCTGGGATAAAGATTTCTATTAAAGCTGGAGGCGAGGAATTACAGGCTGTTGCTGAAGATGAATGTCCAGGAAGGAGCCTCAGCATCTTCCCTCTTTCCTGTCCTAACTCTGAACCAAATGCAGACTGTCTCTCCCCTTTCTTCATCTAGAAGTCCTTCTTGCAGGGAGCTCTCTTTGCAGCTGCCCTCTTCCCTCCTTCCAGCTAAGAAGCAGAACAGGATGAACTCTCAGGGGTGGATTGAGAGAATCTGTATGGTATTTAATTCAGAATGGAATTTCCTCTGCTTTGAGGGTTTCAGTTCTGGTTTTACAATGCACAGGAGACATCAGTGATCATTAAGAGATTCTTCAGGAGATTCTCAAAATCAAATTCCTTTCATTTGTTAAAAATACAAACCCACAGAAAAAGGAACTCAAATAATGAAAGAGGTGGACAGAGAGCTGATGTTCTCTGAGATTCTGAAAACCGTCCACCAGAGGGTATGCACTTGGGTGTCTGGGCAATAGGAATCTCAGACTGCTTGGGCCCCACCCTAGCCACACAGCTTTCCCGTGACAGGCACAGCAGTTCCTCAGATTCAGGGACACACTGACCCAAGAGAGGGAAGGAGCACAGAACAAACAGGCCAGCCTTCATATGAGAAGCAGCTGGGAGCAACTGGCGTGGCCCCAGCTTCAGAGACAGGAGCAGAGTCCTCGGGCCCGACCCCGCCTGCGGCCCTCTCTGCTGTGTCCTGCTGGACCTGTCTTTGTTCTGCCTTCCTCGGGCTAGCAGTCCAGTTAAACACCCTGCGTGTGAGTGGCAGCCTTTCATCAGAAAAGGCAGCCCTGACAAACCCTCCACCTGATACTGTAGTTTTCGACTTGACCCTTTCTTGAACCTACATACCATGGCCCTGGAGAGGTAGAGTCACCCCTAATGACTTCTTTCCTGATTATGGATGTAGAATCTTGCATAAAATGAGGGCAGAGAGTTGCATGACTGAGGGTCATAGGAAGAAACAGAGGGCTCCTTGCTACAAAGAGATGCACGAGCTCTGTTCTTGGCTTGGCTCGGGGACCTGCTCTTCTAAGTCATTCCCCTCTGGCGAGGAGAGACTCGAAGCCCGGCACCAGCCTCTTCTGAGCTGGACCTGTGCAGTGACTGCATTTCTGTCTGTGTGTGTCTGTGGACAATGGCCTGGGGATACCAAGCACCATGAGGTAAAGGTGAGGGGCTGGGGAAGGGGAGGAAGTTCAAGGCAGAGGTTTCCCATGGCCCTGTTTCTGTTGTGAGCTTGAGACCTTTGGGGACTGCCTCTTCCAGGAAGACCTCTGAAGCCCAGAAGAGTGGGAACCAAGTACAGCCACAGGCGCACTGCTGTTCTCCCTCGGCTGTGTCTGTGGTCTGCTTGTGCCAGAACCTACAAGGGTCCAGGCAGGGCCCCCTGAAGGCTGGGAGAGCAGCAGGAAGATGAGGGCTGGAAGTTACAGAGCTGGCCAGTGGCAGAACAGATGCTCAGCTCCACCGTGGGCAGTGCTGTGTCTAATCAGCACTCAACTGGTCTGAGTTCCTTCTGTATCTTCTAGGACAGCTGGGCTCTGCCAGCTTGTCTACCAGAATGAGGCGCATGTCTTATGATTAGGGCCCAAAGCAGTGAGATCAAGCACTAGAATAGCTTCAAGCGGTGGGTAAAAGTTTAGTCTTCCTTCCCAGTCCTTAACTCCTGCATAATTACAGCTTCTAACCTGAAATCTGCCTTCTCCAAACTAGTGATTTTACTTTGTTCCCTGGAGTCAGAAAAGGTCATAAGTTCTCCCCTCATTTACATAAATGCCTTTCCCCACAAAGACTTGCCCTCTGCACTTGGAAGCATGAGAAGACTTGAAGCCAGCACTGGGGTCTCCTGAGTCTGCTCTCCTCTCCCAAGCCAGAAGGGGCCCCTCTGAGGGACTGTGGGTCCCCCTGAGGCTTCAGGCATAGGAACAGTCCTTTAAGAAGGCGCCTGCCAACAACTTTTAACCTAGACTGGGAACACTGATGTAAGGGAGCCATTCAACCAAATGTCAGTATTTGGTCTCCCAGACAGAATAAGTGTTTGAATAATTTACCAAACTTTTCTAGTTTTATGGGACTCTTTCAAGTCACAGATATAGCCCTCTTGGGTTTCTTCTGAGTCCACTGCTTATGTTCTTTGAAATTCCATCTTTATGTCCCCTAAAAATTCAAGATCAATAAACTTAAAACATAAATATAAAAATAAAAAATAAAAAAATATGGAATTGGGGCTGGCTCTAGAATTTCCCCCCAACCCCCTTGCACGCACACACAATGGCTGTCCTTGTTCTGATTCTGTTTGGTGACACGGGTTCATTCTCCTTTGGTTTGAATTGTTGGGGGATAAAAAAGAGAATCACCTTTTGGAGTGGGGAGAGTCAAAACCAAGTGGTAGTTGCCGCTAGAATGGCATTATTTTGACCCAGAAGCCCCTGGGATTGTGGGAGCTGCTAAGTGACTGCTGGTGGAGTGGAGGGAGGGTCATCCGGCTCGGGAGTTGTTACTGTGAAAGGGCCAGCAGGTGTTAACAGCACTGGTTAGGACCAGGATCAAGCAGCTGCTTCCTGGGGATTTCAAGTGTGGAAAACACCCGAAGGCAAAGTTTAAATGTCCTCTTGTTAATGTGACTCAAACAAATGCAATTATTTCAAAACTTATTAGTGCTGTTCAAGATAGTGTGACACTTCACTTTGCAGAGAACAAAATAAAATCAATATATATATATATTTGAAAAATACTTACTTTGGTTGAAACACTTTCAACCCCAGGAGTTCTAATTTGGAAAACAGCATTTAGTGTTCCTCTTTCATTTTGCACAGTAGCCGACACACCTTCTTTTCTCCAGAGGGCTTACTTAGCCCAGGACCACCTGGGTCTTATTCTCAATGAAACATTTTTGTATTCACTCTTTCTATGCAGAAAACAAAAATTTAAAATACTGACCATAATGTTGGGACATAATGTGGCTTGTCTAAGAAAGTTTGTGAATCTTTTTGGATCCAGGAAGCCGAATGATCCCTCCGCAGAGTTCCCATCTGAGTTTGTAGACACACAGGCAGGGAGAGCACATTTGTTTGCCTCTAAGAAAAGTATGGTTTATGGTAATGTTTTTCTTTATTTCTGACCTTGCTTGTAGTTACTAGCGCACTTTGAAAGTAAAGATCACTTGAAAACTCTATTTTAGACTTAATATTTAAATAGTTCCGAAATTTCTTGAGGAAAAATTTGTATTTAAAAAAATCATTACTTGTTTGAAATGAAGGTAAAACTTGTTTCTGGAAGATTTATTCACCAGTTTATATAGTCCATATGTTCATCTCTGAGGCCCTGAATACAAGTATCTTCGGGTATTTGAAGAAATGATTTTATTATTATCTGAAAGCTTTGAGTTTAGTGAATTAGAAAATTGTCTTTATTTGAAAATTCAAGATACTGTTGACATGCAAAAAGAACTCTATCTAAACTGTGAAAAAGTCAGTGTATTGGAGATGATGTTTCCTTGAAAGGAAAAAACCATCAATGTTACTATGTCAAATGCTGGTTCAGAAATAGCTTTAATGCAATGGATAACTGTTGAAAAACAATAACTTTACCATCAAGCCAAGATGATATGTGTGTGTGTGTGTGTGTGTGTGTGTGTGTGTGTGTGTATGTGTGTATACTACTTTTACCATTTGGAATCAAACTTTGAATTTTCAAAAATACTTTAAAAATGGATAAAAATGATACCATGCATTGTAAACTATAAGATGCGGTATTATCATGACAGAGAAGTCTATCTTATGATGGACTTTGGAGACGCAGCATCAGTGAGTTAAGGCGACAGCCTCTGTGGCCCAGGTCCTTCTAGCCTCTTATCTACTGGGAGGAGGTACATGAGACTTCTTCGGCTGGCCTGCAGATGAGATGGGGGAGCCTGATGCTATTGAAACTTAGCCAAAGTATAAGACTTCAGGGCTGGCTCTTGATCCTCGGAGGCATTCTTCAGTCTTGATTGTTATTCCTTCCCATGCCCAGAGCTCCTGGACACAGCAAGACATTAGGGAGCGAGGGGACAGAAGTGATCATACTGCTGGTTTAATTTTGCAGCCTCTAAGTCCAGGGAACCTAAGCAGCAGGTGACAAGTCAGCCAGCCTCTTGGGTGGAAGAAGTGGGCTCTGCCCTTGTCCCTGAAGAGCCTTGGTCTGTTCTACAGGAAACTTTGTACCTGACCTCAGCCTGGAGGCAGGTGCATGGCACTGATGGGCTCCACTCTTCTGTGCCTCTTCTTTGGAAAGGGCATCTCGGAGACACTAGCATTCTCTGAACACTGCCCATGACTACTCTCTGGCTGAGAAGATACGGTGCCAAGCAGGACCTCTGTGGTGGGCATCACTGGATCTGCAGTTAAGAAAGTGCCTAAGGTGGTTGTTAAAAGACAGTGAGGGGCTATGGCCTCTTTTGGGCCCTAGGAATTAAAGGAGGAAGAGAATTGGAAGGCCCTGTCAGTGAGGAAACTCGAGCCTCAGAGAGGGCTCACTGGCCACTCAGCCTCTCGTGCTCCGTGTCATTAAGCAGCTCAGGAATCTAGCATGTGAGAGAGAGTCTTCACAGGGATCTAAATGGGACAGTAAAGCCAGTGTCCATCCTCTCTGGCTTGAGTGTGGGTGGCCATTCCAGGACCCTCCCAGGCTGGACACTCTCATAGCCCTCAGTGACCATCAGTGAAAGGGTGGCCATGGGCGGCTACATGGCCTGCAGAATTCTCAGGATGCACATACAAGTTGCAGACATTGTTTTTGGCCATACACACATCCACAGTAACATCCTTTTCTCAGTTCATTAAACCACTTTCTATAACTTTGCAAGTTCTAGCATGGCGGCTGAGTTAGGAGGAGCCCAGGGTGGAGGGAAAGAGCAGGGGACTGACCTTGATTATTCCATACAGCAGGACTGCTGCAAAAGAGGGAGGGGCAGAGCGGAGAAGGCACCACGGCAATGGTAGCCACGTGAGGACCTCATGCCAGGGGACAACCAGCAAAGGTATGCTTAGACTAGATTTGATAAGTTCCCTCTTTCCTAACTTCAGTAATTCTTTCTGAAGTCTTAAGAAAAGGGGCAGATGACCTCTGCTTGTATACATTGCTTTTTCATTTCTAAGTATGTTCCCAAGCACGGGAATGTCTTGTTTGCACTTTTACTTTGGCAGTAAAGATGAGGGGGGAAAAACATTCCACTCAAGCTCTCGAACAATCACTAGTATTACAATTTTCCTCCAGGCTTTCTTATGACATCATAAACTGTTTCAGTCACAACTATTCACTTTTCTTCGGCTTATGCTTTTTTTGGAGTACTCATGGACAGCCCTTCCTCTTCTCCTCTGACCCTTATTATACCCTCTTCATGCGTGTTAACTAATGTGTGTGTTTTTAAAGTGACAGCAGTTGAGGAATCCCTCCCCCTCCACTCCTATCCCCACTATCTCCAAAGTGGCCTGGATGAACCACACTTCCTGGTATTTCCTTCTGTGTTAATTCCTTCCCATTGAATCTAGGCTGGCCCTATGACTTGCTCTTGACCAATAGTCTGTGGTGGGAACGACCCTGTGTTACTTCTGAGGTTATTTACAAGAGCCTTGCAGCACTCCTGGGGTCTCTTGCCACATAGGCTCTGGGAGAAGCCAGCCACTCTGTAACAAGTCTGATTGCCTTGAGACCTCCATGTTGTGAGGAAGCACAAGCTAACCATGTGGAGAGACTATGTGCAGAGAGATGCCCAATCAGCCTTCAGCTGTTCTTGCCATCCCAATGGAGGAGCTGCACATGGATGTAGAGTCCGCTATGGATACCCTGCCCAGTATGGCGTTCAGATGATACCAGTCTCAGCTGCCGTCTGATAGCAACCCCGAGACTCCAAGAGCAAGCAATCGCCTAAACTCTGCCAACCCACAGATTCATGAAAGATAATGACTTGCTATTTGAACCACTAAGCTTTGAAGTGCTTTGCTATGCAGCAGTAGATACTTGGAACACCCACCATCATGGGACAGGATGGCCATGAAGATAACCAGACATTTTCCATATCTATCTTTGTCAGTCTCGTTGACATTAACTATGAGAGTATGTCTTTCTTCTCTTCATATGAAATGTAGTTCCACCGATGGCCATGAGGGCTAAATCATTCCATTTAAAGTCATGACTATTGGAGCATTTTGAAAATATCCACACTGTAGAAATATTCCTTTCCGTCCCCTCCATTATTTCTCCTCTCGTCAGGCACCAGTGTACTTCCTAGATATCACATTGCCTGTGAAATGTGCCCCGTTCACTGGCTGCAACGATGCTTTTGCAGCAACAGGCATCCAAGGCAGGTCTCCTTGAAGACAAAGGCAGGAAGAGGAATGGGCTCAGAATCAGGGCTGGGTGGCAGAGGGAGACACTTGGTTTCTCCTCATCTCTTGGAACCAGCTTTTCTGAAGGTCTGTTCCAAAGATCTAACCAGGGTGTATCCCTTTCCACTGACATTCCTTTTTTTTTTTTTCAAGATGATACTTCAATTTCCTTCTCTATCCTGGAAAAGACAATGGAGACTCCCCTTCCCCCCAAGTTCAATGAAACCAGGTTGGAATTTTTCAAAAGGAACATTTACTAGGAAACTAAAGGGAACCAAACAGAATACAAGAGAACAGAGGCAGAGTTGCAGATGGGGTCAGGAAGTTCAAATTTATAACCAGCCTCTGGCCACAGCTGGACTGCTAGGCAAAACTTTCCAGATACAAGCCACTTGCCTGCTGGCCTCTATTAAAGTCACCTTCTATTCCATACCAGCAAGCCAGTGGCATACTCAGCCTTTGAGGCAGGAAGATCTTGAGAGCAGGGGAACAATAGGCTCAGCTACCCCAGGATCTCCTACCAAGGCTCCCCATTGCAAGGATAAGTCAAAGCTTATTGAGATGGCTGCCTGATATCTACCGGGGCCAGTCTGGTTTCTCTGGGACCACCTTTCTGGGCTCATCTGCCAGGATCTAGAGATAATATTTCTGCTGACTATCCTGCTGGCACTAGTCCTTCATGCTTTGGTTCTAAACACTGGTATGATGGAAGATGTCTGCATGTGGAGGAATAGGCAGAGGAGAACCTTGGGCAAAGAAATTGAATTCTTCTCATGTCAACAGACATAGGCAGAACCCTGGGTTCCCTGTCAATCTTCAAGGTTGAAAGCCACTCAGGGATGGAAATGGAATACACAGGTTGGGGAACATGTGAAGCTGGAACATAGTAACACTGCCTCATACAACCAAAGGTCTCCATCCTTTCAAGATTTTACATCAAGGTAGTTTCTTGTACCAGGCAGCCATGGCAACAAGAACTTTCTGAAGACCTGCCTAGTTCGTGCTTCTACCCAGTTAATCCTGTATGGAAATGTTCATTCAAATGAAGATAACGAGTTTCCCAGGAAGGTAAACTACAGTCCAACTATGGATTCTGCTGCAGAGAGACTGTATGAAAGGCAAATGCTGTCTTGGAGCAATGGCGCCAATGTACTGGCGGGCTACCTCACACCCATGTTGGGGAGAGAGGATCACTAGGTAACACCCCAGCCCCAGGGCACGCTGAGACCTTGGGTTCCATTTGTATAGAAGCAGAAGCAAGGAGGACGGGGAACACAGCTGGCAGTGGGTTGGCTGTGTGGTCACAAAGGAAGCTGAGTAATGGATGTGATACCGGGGGAGAGCCCTTGACCTTCACTCTAGTAGGTACTTCCATTCCCCAAGTGCTGTGAAATGTGATATATGTCTCTGGAAATGAAAGGAAACCTGTCTGTGGTTGCCCAAGGCTATGCCTCTGGGCTGTTGCATATGGAAATACCCAGAAGGCACTCAGGCCAAGAAGGCCCCAGAGCTGTGCCTTCAATCAGGAACCAGCTGTGTCATCTCTTCAAACTCAGCTCACTCAATGGTACATCTGTCTCTGAGGCTCTTCCCTCAGAAGACAAATGCACCTGGGAAAGGGTATTCCAGATGCCTATGCCATTGAGATGCATGCCTCTCTAACAGGGATGACAATGAACTTTCATTCTACTTGCCAATACCAGTTGAAAGGAAGTGGCTGCTGGCTATTCTGAAAACAGTGCTGGGGATTCTGACTCTGGGCTTAGCAGAAGAGAGGGCCACAATCAACTGGTACTCACTGCCACAGACAAGGGAGTAGGCAGTGAATTTGCTGTGAACAAGACCGCTTTGCACTCAATTTTTTCCAGGGTAATGGCCTGCTTATCCTATTACTCTCCTGGGGCTATTCCTTGCAAAGCTGGAGTACTTCTTGGGTGAAATTATTTTCTGGAGATAGTTATTAGCTCAGTAGTAGTCCAGTGTGAATTAGATCTGCTGCCTACTTAGCACCTGGATAGATTTTAAGATATTCTGTCATTCCAGGGCCTTCAAGCAAATAACACCATGTCAGAGTGACACTGCCGGGGCAGCTGCTGTGAACCCATCACCAAGGGCCCTGTGTTAATCACTGCGAGTCCTGGCACTCTAAGTGCCGAGTACTCTCACTGTGTCAGGCGGTTTCTTCCACAGTCCAGTCTTGATTCTCGGCCAGAAGAGATGCGCTTCCCCTACAACACACCACTTTAGGCCACCTGAAGACGGCTGGACCATTCACGTTCAGCAAACCCAACCTGGAAAGAGGGCCAGTTATTGCTGTGTTACAGCTGAGCATTTGGTCACTAGAGTCATCTGGATGTTGCTGGATGGGAAAAGTTACTGAAGATCTCTGTAAGATGGTTGTCCTATTGGGTTCTTGACATAAGTGGTCCTCTTACCCACAGTCATCGTTTCTGTAGGAAAAAGAAACAAAAAGAATGTTTTGGTTTTCATTCATATAAATATATTTTATTCCAGTTTTCTCTTTTTAATTGAAGTACAGTTGATTTATAATGTTGTCCTCATTTTTGCTAAACAGCAAAGCCCGAAGTTCAGTTACACATTCTTTTTAAAGTATTCTTTTCCATTATGGTTATCATAGGACATTGAATATAGTTCTGTTATACAGTAGGACTTTGTTGTTTATCCATCCTATATAGAAAAGTTTATATCTGCTAACCTCAACCTCCCACTCCACCCCTCTCCCAACCCCACCAGCCTGTCCTCCATGTCTTGGCAACCATCAGTCTGCTCTCTATGTCCATGATTCTGTTTCACAGATTGATTAATTTGTGTCATATTTTAGATTGCACATATAAGTGAAATCATGTGGTATTTGTCTTTCTGACTTAATTTACTTAATATGATAACCTCTAGTCGTTGTCCATGTTGCTACAAATGGCATTATTGCATTCTTTTTTTAAAGCTGAGTAGTATTCCATTGTATATATATGCCATGTCTTCTTTTTTCACTTTATTTTTTGTTTAATTTTGTTTTTGGGTATAGCCAGTTAACAATGTTTTAAGTTTCAGGTGAATAGCAAAGGGACTTATCCATTTATATAAATGCATCCAATGCTTCCCCAAACTCTCCTCCCATCCAGGCTGCCACATAACACTGAGCAGAGCTCTATGTGCTGTACAGTTCCTGGTTGGTTATCCATTTTAAATAGTGTGTACTTGCTGCTGCTGCTAAGTTTGCTTCAGTCGTGTCTGACTCTGTGCGACCCCATAGACAGCAGCCCACCAGGCTCCCCCGTCCCTGGGATTCTCCAGGCAAGAACACCAGAGTGGGTTGCCATTTCTTCTCCAATGCAAGAAAGTGAAAAGTGGAAGTGAAGTTGCTCAGTCGTGTCTGGCTCCTAGCGACCCCGTGGACTGCAGCCTACCAGGCTCCTCTGTCCACGGGATTTGCCAGGCAAGAGTACTGGAGTGGGGTGCCATTGCCTTCTCCAGTGTATACGTACCCATCCCCAACCCCCTAACTATCCCTCCTCTGCAGCCCCCAGCAACCATAAGTTAGATTCCACGTATAAGTAACATCACATATTTGTCTTTCTGACTTACTTTACTTAATATGGTAACCTCTAGTTGTTATCCATGTTGCTACAAATGGCATTACTGCATTCTTTTTTTAAAGCTGAGTAGAATTACTGCATTCTTTTTTTAAAGCTTTGTTTTCGAAGTCTGTGAGTCTCCTTATGTTTTGTAACCAAGTTTATTCGTATTAATTTTTTTTTTTTTACCATACATAAGGGAAGTCATATGATATATGTCCTTCTCTGTCTGACTTACTTCAGTCAGTATGACAATCTCTAGGTCCAACATTATTTTATTCTTTTTTATGGTCAAGTAATATTCCATTGTATATATGTACCACATCTTCTTTACCCTTTCATCTGTTGATGGACATTTAGGCTGCTTCCATGTCTTTGCTATTGTGAATGGTGCTACTATGAACACAGGAGTACATGTATCTATTTGAATTAGAGATCTATCTGGATAAATGCCCAGAAGTGGGATTGCTGGATTATCAATTCAGTTCAGTCTCTCAGTCGTGTCTGACTCTTTGTGACCCCATGAATCGCAGCACGCCAGGCCTCCCTGTCCATCACCAACTCCCGGAGTTCACTCAGACTCACGTCCATCGAGTCTGTGATGCCATCCAGCCATCTCATCCTCGGTTGTCCCTTTCTCCTCCTGCCCCCAATCCCTCCCAGCATCAGGGTCTTTTCCAATGAGTTAACTCTTCGCATGAGGTGGCCAAAGTACTGGAGTTTCAGCTTTAGCTTCATTCCTTCCAAAGAAATCCCAGGATTGATCTCCTTCAGAATGGACTGGTTGGATCTCCTTGCAGTCCAAGGGACTCTCAAGAGTCTTCTCCAACATCACAGTTCAAGAGCATCAATTCTTTGGTGCTCAGCCTTCTTCACAGTCCAACTCTCACATCCATACATGACCACAGGAAAAACCATAGCCTTGACTAGACGGACCTTAGTCGGCAAAGTAATGTCTCTGCTTTTGAATATACTATCTAGGTTGGTCATAACTTTTCTTCCAAGGAGTAAGCGTCTTTTAATTTCATGGCTGCAGTCACCATCTGCAGTGATTTTGGAGCCCCCAAAAATAAAGTCTGACACTGTTTCCACTGTTTCCCCATCTATTTCCCATGAAGTGATGGGACCATATGCCATGATCTCCGTTTTCTGAATCTTGAGCTTTAAGCCAACTTGTTCACTCTCCTCTTTTACTTTCATCAACAGGCTTTTTAGCTCCTCTTCACTTTCTGCCATAAGGGTGGTGTCATCTGCATATCTGAGATTATTGATATTTCTCCCAGCAATCTTGATTCCACCTTGTGTTTCTTCCAGTCCAGCGTTTCTCATGATGTACTCTGCATAGAAGTTAAATAAGCAGGGTGACAATATACAGCCTTGACGTACTCCTTTTCCTATTTGGAACCAGTCTGTTGTTCCACGTCCAGTTCTAACTGTTGCTTCCTGACCTGCATACAGATTTCTCAAGAGGCAGGTCATCTCTTTCAGAATTTTCCACAGTTTATTGTGATCCATACAGTCAAAGGCTTTGGCATAGTCAATAAAGCAGAAATAGATGTTTTTCTGGAACTCTCTTGCTTTTTCCATGATCCAGCAGATGTTGGCAATTTGATCTCTGGTTCTTCTGCCTTTTCTAAAACCAGCTTGAACAGGAAGTTCATGGTTCACGTATTGCTGAAGCCTGGCTTGCAGAATTTTGAGCATGACTTTACTAGCATGTGAGATGAGTGCAATTGTGTGGTAGCTGAGCATTCTTTGGCATTGCCTTTCTTTGGAATTGGAATAAAAACGGACCTTTTCCAGTCCTGTGGCCACTGCTGAGTTTTCCAAATTTGCTGGTATATTGAGTGCAGCACTTTCACAGCATCATCTTTCAGGATTTGAAACAGCTCAACTCTCAACTGGAATTCCATCACCTCCACTGGCTTTGTTCCTAGTGATGCTTTCTAAGTCCCACTTGACTTCACATTATATGCTAGTTCTTTTTTTAGTTTTCCTGAGGAGACTCCACATGGTTTTTAACAATGGCTACATCAACTTACACTCCCACCAACAGTGTAGGAGGATTACTTTCTCTCCACATCCTCACCAGCATCTGTTATTTGTAGACTTTTTAATGATAGCCCTTCTGATTGCTAGGAGGTGGTACCTCACTGTAAGTTTGATTTGCATTTTTTAATTAACAATGCTAAGCATCTTTTCATGTGCCTACTGTCCATTTGTATGTCTTCTTTGGAGAAATGTCTATTTAGTTCTTCTGTCCACTTTTTAATTGGGTTGTTTGTTTTTTTGTTGTTGAGCTGCATAAGCTGTATATCTGGAAATTAAGCCTTTGTTGGTCACATTGTTTGCAGATATTCTCTCCCATTCTATACACTGTTTTTCTTTTTTTTTTTTTTTTTTTTTTGTCTGTGGTTTCCTTTGCTGTGCAAAAGCTTGTAATTTTGATTAGGTCACATCTGTTTATTTTTGTTTTTATTTCTACTGCCTTGGGTGACCTACCTAAGAAAACTTTTATGACTTTTGTCAGAGAATGTTTTGTGTGTGATCTCTTCTAGGTGTTTTATGGTGTCAGGTCTTATGTTTATGTCTTTAAGCCATTTTGAATTCAGACAATACTGCAAAGCCACAGTAATCAAAACAGCATGGTATTGGCACAAAAACAGACATATGGGTAAATGGAACAGAATAGAGAGCCCAGAAATATTAATAAACCCACACACCTCACACCTATGCTCAGTTAATCTTTGACAAAGGAGGAAAGAAATACAATGTGAAAAAAACACTTTTTAGCAAGTGATGTTCGGAAAGTTGAAAGCATGTAAATCAATGAAGTTAGAATACACCCTCTCACCATACACAAAAATATTTCCTTTATTTTTTTAAACTGAAGTATAGTTTATTTACAATGTTTCAAATATATAGCAAAATGATTCAGTTATACATATTTATATATGTTCTTTTTCAGATTTTTTTCCATTATAGGTTATTATAATTGAATATAGTTCCCTGTGCTAATAGTAGGTCCTTGTCTATATATGATAGCATGTATCTGTTCATTCCAAATTCCCAGTTTATCCCTCTCCCCTTTCCCTTTGGTAACCATGTTTGTCTTCTATGTCTGCCATCCATATATTTTTAATGTGTATCAGACAAGTGCCAGGCACTGTGACAGATTCTAGTGCTAGAGATACCATGAGGAAGACACATATCCTGCTTTCAAAGAGCTCACAGCGGGAGATATTATTACAGCATGAGAAGCTGAACAACAGAGATATGTGTAAAATATATAAAATGAGCAAAGAGGAGGGAAGGGCTAACTTTGAGGGGACTGAGGTCTATAGAGAGGACCATAAAGATGTCTTGAGCTGGGCCATTTTGGCTGAAGAGGAGGTCTTCAGGAGTAAAAGAGGGAAGGCCACTGTGGGCAGAGGAAAGAGCCTGTGCAGAGGCAGGAAATGGCATTGAAGGAACTATTAGAATGTGGTGTGAGGAGTGGAGCAGGAGAAATTAAGAAGACTGAGGAGGAGAGGGTCTGTGTGGGGTGATATACCTTCCCTGTTCTCAAGCTGTAAGGATGGGCTCTTTCACTGGAGCCCCAGACTTAAGAGTAGGAGGAACTCTTGTGAGTCACACTCAGCCCAGCATTCAACTTAATTTAAACTCAGGGCATCTTCCAGTACAGACTAAGAGTATTAATGCTGCAGTCAGAGAGAGAGAGAGAGAAGACTGCAGTTACTTCCATGGACACAGCAATAACAAAAATCAAACATGTAAACCATAAGAGACTGCAAACATTCTCAAAATGGGATGTCTGGACTGCATTTCAAAGATCAAATGTTCATGTGTGAGGCCATCAGAGAAGGTAATACAAGCCAGAGGTTACCCTGAAGAAGGAAAACAAGTCTGTCTGTGACCTTTGGCTCTGAAGTGTGTATATGGGTGTGGGCATACCCATATCCCTGGGAAAGGATATTATCTTCTGGATAAGGAGGAAAATGTGAATGGATATTTCCTCTATATTGTGATTCAAATACAACACAAGTTCCCAGATACTCTGGAGCACCCTCCAATTGTCTCTACTTCGCAACTCACCATCCACATTAGGTGCTGGTTCCCAAAATCCCTTTGGCCAGCTGTGAGACTCATACCTGCAGGCCAGCTTGCCAGTCCCTGAATCTTTTCTTATCAGGAAGGCAAGCCATCAACAAGCTCAGCCCCACCAATGAATGCCATGTGGTCTGGAGTTAGTGTGCTGCTATTAGCCAGGGCGGCCACATGCCTTCAGTTTTTGATTAACTATAGTGATATGAACTTTACAAACCCTTAAAAGAACCATCTGAAGCTCTTTACTGAAGGATACAGGGATGTAGAGAGATTAATTTTCCCAAAGTCATGTTATTAGAGCTGAAATTTGATTCCAAGACTTCTAACTACAGTTTAAGCTTCACAGTATTTACAATACCCAAGACATGGAAGGAACATAAATGTCCATCAACAAATGAATGGATAAAGATGTGATACACACACAGGAATACAACTTGACCACAAAAAAGAATGAAATAATGCCATTTTCAGCAACATAGATGGACTCAGATTATCATACTAAGTGAATGTTCGGAAAGATAAATACCACAAGATATCACTTATATGTAGAATCCAAAATCTGACACAAATGAATTGATATACTAAACAGAAACAGACTCACAGACATAGAAACAAAGGAAAGGGGGTTGAGGAGGGATAAATTAGGAGTTTGGGATTAGCAGATATAAACTACTGTACATAAAATAGATAAGAATAAGGTCCTCTATACAGCACAGGGAACTACATTCAATATCCAACAATAAACCATTAGGGAAAAGAATATATATATATATATATATATATATACACACATACACACACACACACACACACACACACACACACACACAAACTGAATCACTTTATTGTACACCAAAAAAACACAACATTGTAAATCAACTACACAAATTAAAAATCTTTTTAAATGATATTAAATAAAAAGTGGAAGCTTTAGCAATTGCATCATTTCTAAGTGCACTGCATAGGTTCAGTCTATATATCTGAGCTTCTGTCTTGGTTTTCTAGACACTCTGAATCCAGCCAGATGAGGCCACTTTAAGAAAGGACATGACTGAAGCGACTTAGCAGCAGCAGCAGCAGCAGCAGTCCAAGCTAGCAGCATGCAGCAGGTGCTGTATTCCACTTACAGCTTCCTGCCTTCTTATTCCATTTCTCAGGATTCCCCTGGCCGGTGGCCTGCAAATGTATCTCACTTGTCCCTCCAGCTCTCGATCCCATCCTTCCCCGTTAATGACCTTAGTTTGATTTCTCCATCTGCAGAGTCCCTTCAGACTGCTTTGGGTAGAGCTCTTCCTAAACATTCAGCCTGATGGACTACTTTTGCATCTGGTTTGTTACCTAAGGCCTGTATAGAGGGCTGGCCTGTGAGCTCAGCCCATTTTTTTATCAGTCCCCGTATCCAGGAATACTACCAGTAGAGGCCATGCTGCCAATGGCCAAATCGCAGCACAGCTCCAAACTAACCTCTTTAGCTGGGCTTTGGTCACTTGGTGAATTTTGTATGTGCATCAAGCTCAGCCCCTGGGAATACTGTGGAGGGCCCTTCTGGTCTACTCCTTCTTCAGCTGGGTGAGTTTTCTGGGTCATGATTCTGCCTGATCTCAGCATCCTTGTTTCCCTACTCTGAACAGCGCCACTAAGTCCCCAGAGTGCCAGCCCACAAGATGAAGGGATAAAGAAGTTTCAACACATTTGGGGGAGGGGTGTGGTCACTTCTACCAGGAACTTAGCATTTTTTTCAAAAAGAGAACAAATGAAAAATAGACAAATATATGAAATAGTCATTACAGTTGAATATTTTTAACACAATCTGCTCAGAAACTGATTAACTGTAAAATTTGAGTACACCGTGGGCAGATTGTGCTGTGGCTCAGTCCCTTTTGTCTGTCCAGTGGAAGACTTGAAAAACTCAACCGATGTCAAACAAAAAATAAAACCCCAAAAAAGCAAATAATACTTTTCTAAACACTTATAACCTAGTAAGTGGTTACTTAGCCAAGATTTCTAATAAACAAGGTACGAGGAGAGGTTTTTCTACAGTTTAGAAGAGCACTGACCCAGCAAGGGTAGTGGTGGGATGGGGCCGTGGAGACTGTGGCATCAAGACCAGGGATAGCAGTGGTGGTTCGAGCTCTGGTGGCCGTGAGGCTGTGAGGCTGGTTTCAGTGCTGCGGTCAGGACCAGGGGGCAGAAGAAAAGCAGCATCCTTGTTATCAGGCAGTTTAGAAGGTATTAGGAACTTCAGTAGCATCAACAGGAAGTGGTGGTTACAGTCTTATCTGAACAGAAGGGATTTTAAGCAAATTCAATTGTTCTGAGACATAAGGATTTGATTTGAATGAAATTGAATTGAAACCAAAGATGAGAACTGTCCTGATGAAAACTGTAATGTGAAGTGACATTTCGATCACAAAAATGACAGCTGATGTGAGTCAGGCCATTGAGACTGACCCTAAATTAAGAACATGAAAAGACTGAGTGGATCATTAGATAATATCTGACTGTGAATTGGAAAATGGGTTTTGATTACAGGAAGTATCTAAGGGCTTTGAAATAGGAAGCCTATCGAAAATTGAAGTGACTCATTACATGATTCAATCTTATTGAACTTAAAACTGTTAGACTTGTATTTTAAAATTTTATTTAAAAAGCATAAAAATCTTGGGATTTCGCTTACTATTTATTACTTAACACAGCTCTGCAAATATATGAAGAAACACCATCCCCTGCCCGCTTAAAATCTGAGTTTCCCTTCTCAATTTCCCCAAGGAGGGCTGTCTTCACTTTGCTCTGCCTCTTGAAGAATCAGCATGTCAGAGAAAGTGTGAAGGTAACTGCATTTCCAGCCAGGTGTGTGTGTGCGTGTTAGTTGCTCAGTCGTGTCCGACACTTTGCAATTCCCTGGACTGGAGCCTGCCAGGCTCCTCTGTCCATGGAATTCTCCAGGTAAGAATATTGGAGTGGGTTGCCGTTTCCTTCTCCAGGGGATCTTCCCAACCCAGGGATCAAACCCAGCCAGGCGACTGGGGCAAAAGACAGAAAACGGAAGCGTCCATTTGGGTATTAATTACTATTTACTGAGCACTCAAGCACCCTGCTTTGCCCTAAGAGCTTTGCAAACCTTATCTCATTCAGTCCTTGCTTGACCTTCTGTGATAGATGTTAAATTGCCTTTTTTTTTTTTTTTTACAAAGGTAACTGAGTCTGAGAAAAGACAAACAGCAACAAAGGCTGTAAACGGCGGAGCCAGGATCTGCCGTCCTATGTGTATGGGTCCAAACGTGTGCTCTGAGGTCCTCTGCCCGGGACATCAAATTATGACACCCTGAATGCCAACTCCATTATGGTGTGCTTCTAAAAAGGAATCTCTGTTCAGAAAGGAATTCTGAACAGTCCAGAGTGCATAGGAAAGTGTTAGAATCCACTGTCAAGTCAGCCTTGAAGCGAAGGTGGTGAATGGTGACGTGTGTGACATGCAGGCTGTTACAGAGGGATTCATCAGAAACAAGAAGCAAGGGCTGTTAAGTGTGGCGCTGTTCAAAAGATAAGAAGACAGTTGTCATGGCTTTTCAGATGAAGGGGCAAGTTAGGGAACTGATGCAAGGAAAAACTTATTCCAGTTGATGAAGAGGACTTCTGGGGTTGGTTACTTCAGCAATATGTGAACCATGAACTCCAAGATGTTCAAGGTGGTTTTAGAAAAGGCAGAGGAACCAGAGATCAAATGGCCAACATCCACTGGATCATGGAAAAAGCAAGAGAGTTCCAG
>SJXQ01004427.1:97381-233733 GCA_006408695.1 Aepyceros melampus | reverse complement strand
AATAGGAAAAGGAGTACGTCAAGGCTGTGTATTGTCACCCTGCTTATTTAACTTATATGCAGAGTACATCATGAGAAACTTTGGACTGGAAGAAACACAAGCTGGATTCAAGATTGCCAGAAGAAATATCAATAAACTCAGATATACAGATGACACCAGCCTTATGGTAGAAAGTGAAGAGGAGCTAAAAAGCCTCTTGTTGAAAGTGAAAGAGGAGAGTGAAAAAAAAATTGGCTTAAAGCTCAACATTCAGAAAACGAAGATCATGGCATCTGGCCCCATCACTTCTTGGGAAATAGATGGGGAAACAGTAGAAACAGTGTCAGACTTTATTTTTTGGGCTCCAAAATCACTGCAGATGGTGACTGCAGCCATGAAATTAAAAGGTGCTTACTCCTTGGAAGAAAAGTTATGACCAAACCACCCTTATGGCAGAAAGTGAAGAGGAGCTAAAAAGCCTCTTGTTGAAAGTGAAAGAGGAGAGTGAAAAAAAAATTGGCTTAAAGCTCAACATTCAGAAAACGAAGATCATGGCATCTGGCCCCATCACTTCTTGGGAAATAGATGGGGAAACAGTAGAAACAGTGTCAGACTTTATTTTTTGGGCTCCAAAATCACTGCAGATGGTGACTGCAGCCATGAAATTAAAAGGTGCTTACTCCTTGGAAGAAAAGTTATGACCAACCTAGATAGTATATTCAAACGCAGAGACATTATGTTGCTGACTAAGGTCCGTCTAGTCAAGGCTATAATTTTTCCTGTGGTCATGTATGGATGTGAGAGTTGGACTGTGAAGGAGGCTGAGTGCCGAAGAATTGAGGCTTTTGAACTGTGGTGTTGGAGAAGACTCTTGAGAGTCCCTTGGCCTGCAAGGAGATCCAACCAGTCCATTCTGAAGGAGATCAGCCCTGGGATTTCTTTGGAAGGAATGATGCTAAAACTGAAGCTCCAGTACTTTGGCCACCTCATGCAAAGTGTTGACTCATTGGAAAAGACCCTGATGCTGGGAAGGATTCGGGCCGGAGGAGAAGTGGACGACCGAGGGTGAGATGGCTGGATAGCATCACGGACTCAATGGAGGTGAGTCTGAGTGAACTCTGGATTTGGTGATGGACAGGGAGGCCTGGCGTCCTGCGATTCATGTGGTCACAAACAGTCGGACACGACTGAGAAACTGAATGGAACGGAACGGAATGGAGAAGAGAATGGCAAACAACTTCAATATTCTTGCCCTGAGAACCCCATGAACAATATGAAAAGGCAAAATGATAGGATACTGAAAGAGGAACTCCCCAGGTCAGTAGGTGCCCAATATGCTACTGGAGATCAGTGGAGAAATAACTCCAGAAAGAATGAATGGATGCAGACAAAGCAAAAACAGTACCCAGCTGTGGATGTGACTGGTGATAGAAGCAAGGTCCAATGCTGTAAAGAGCAATATTGCATAGGAACCTGGGATGTCAGGTCCATAAATCAAAGCAAGTTGAAGTGGTCAAACAAGAGATGGCAAGAGTGAACGTTGACATTCTAGAAATAAGCGAACTAAAATGGACTGGAATGGGTGAATTTAACTCAGATGACCATTATATCTACTACTATGGGCAAGAATCCCTCAGAAGAAATGGAGTAGCCATCATGGTCAACAAAAGAGTCTGAAATGCAGTACTTGGATAAAATCTCAAAAACGACAGAATGGTCTCTGTTCATTTCCAAGGCAAACAATTCAATATCATGGTAATCCAAGTCTATGCCCCAACCAGTAATGCTGAAGAAGCTGAAGTTGAATGGTTCTATGAAGACCTACAAAACCTTTTAAACCTAACACCCAAAAACGATGACCTTTTCATTATAGGGGACTGGAATGCAAAAGGAGGAAGTCAAGAAATACCTGGACTAATAGGCACATTTAGCCTTGGAATGCGGAATGAAGTAGGGCAAAAACTAATAGAGTTTTGTCTAGAAAATGCACTGGTCATAGCAAACACCCTTTTCCAAAAACACAAGAGAAGGCTCTACACATGGACATCACCAGATGGTCAACACTGAAATCAGACTGATTATATTCTTTGCAGCCAAAGATGGAGAAGCTCTATACAGTCAACAAAAACAAGACCAGGAGCTGACTGGCTCAGATTATGAAGTCTTTATTACCAAATTCAGACTCAAATTGAAGAAAGTAGAAAAAGCTGCTAGACTATTCAGGTATGACCTAAAACAAATCCGCTATGATGATACAGTGGAAGTGAGAAATAGATTTAAGGGTCTAGATCTGATAGATAGAGTACCTGATGAACTATGGAATGAGGTTCGTGACATTGTACAGGAGACAGGGATCAAGACCATCCCCATGGCAAAGAAATGCAAAAAAGCAAAATGGCTGTCTGGGGAGGCCTTACAAATAGCTGTGAAAAGAAGAGAGGTGAAAAGCAAAGGAGAAAAGGAAAGATTTAAGCATCTGAATGCAGAGTTCCAAAGAATGGCAAGGAGAGAGAAGAAAGCCTTCCTCAGGATCAATGCAAAAAATAGAGGAAAAGAACAGAATGGGAAAGACTAGAGATGACTTCAAGAAAGTTAGAAATACCAAGGGAACATTTCATGCAAAGATGGGCTCGATAAAGGACAGAAATGGTCTGGACCTAACAGAAGCAGAAGATATTAAGAAGAGGTGGCAAGAAAATGCAAAAAATAGAGGAAAAGAACAGAATGGGAAAGACTAGAGATGACTTCAAGAAAGTTAGAAATACCAAGGGAACATTTCATGCAAAGATGGGCTCGATAAAGGACAGAAATGGTATGGACCTAACAGAACCAGAAGATATTAAGAAGAAGTGGCAAGAATACACAGAACTATACAAAAAAGATCTTCACGACTCTGATAATCATGATGGTGTGATCACTCATCTAGACCCAGACATCCTGGAATGTGAAGTCAAGTGGGCCTTAGAAAGCATCACTATGAACAAAGTTAGTGGAGGTGATGGAATTCCAGTAGAGCTACTTCAAATCCTGAAAGATGATGCTATGGAAGTGCTGCACTCAATATGCCAGTAAATTTGGAAAACTCAGCCGTGGCCACAAGACTGGAAAAGGTCAGTTTTCATTCCAATACCAAAGAAAGGCAATGCCAAAGAATGCTCAAACTACTGCACGATTGCACTCATCTCACATGCTAGGAAAGTAATGCTCAACATTCTCCAGACTTCAGCAATACATGAACCATGAACTTCCTGATGTTCAAGCTGGTTTTAGAAAAGGCAGAGAAACCAGAGATCAAATGGCTGAAATCTGGTCGNGAAAAAAAAAGTTACAGGAATTATTAATGACCAACACCAACAGCCACTCAAAAAAAAACAAACAAAAAATTGTATGTATATGTATATATGGCATTTGATTTAAAAATAGGTTCTTCTTTTTTTTTGAAAAGTGATAGTAGGTTAAAAAATTAAATTTAAAAGAGTAATAGAAGACTTAAACATTAAAAAAAAAGAAGAAAAAATAGGAAGAAAAAACAATCAAACAAAAACATCTACCAAAAAAATAGTAATACTAAAAAATAATAATAATAATAAAAAAGATAATGGTTGAAAAAATAATAATGATATTTCTGGTTCTTTCTCTGGTGTTGTAGGCAGTGTGGGGTCACTTCCAAGGCGGTTCCTCCTGTTTAGCTTCCTCTGTTTGCTGGTCTCTTCAGTGTCCGGTTTCCACCGTGACACAGGGGCGCAGTGGAAGTCACTTTTTTTTTTTTTTTAAGGCTCTCTTGGTCAGTCTCGCTGTTTTTGAAGATAATGTTCTGCTTTTCTGGATGCCTGATGTCCTCTGCTTGCATTCAGATGTTGCCCTGTAGAATTTACTCAGCGTTGAGATGTTCTGTTGATGAATTTGTGCTGGAGAAAGTGGTATCTCCGTCCTATTCCTCTGCCATCTTAGGTGCCCCCCCTCCATTTTCATTTCTCATTTTATTGATTTGATTTTTCTCCCTTTGTTTCTTGATGAGTCTTGCTAATGGTTTGTCAACATTATTTATCATTTCAAAGAACCAGCTTTTGGCTTTGTTGATTTTTGCTATGGTCTCTTTTGTTTCTTTTGCATTTATTTCTGCCCTAATTTTTAAGATTTCTTTCCTTCTACTAACCCTGGGTTTCTTCATTTCTTCCTTTTCTTGTTGCTTTAGGTGTAGAGTTAGGTTATTTATTTGACTTTTTTCTTGTTTATTGATGTATGCTTGTGGTATTGCTATGAACTTTCCCCTTAGCACTGCTTGTACAGTGCCCCACAGGTGTTGGGTGGTTGTGTTTTCATTTTCATTCGTTTCTTGCATATTTTGATTTCTTTTTTGATTTCTTCTGTGATTTGTTGGTTATTCAGCAGAATGTTGTTTAGCTTCCATATGTTGGAATTTTTTAACAGTTTTTCTCCTGTAATTGAGATCTAACCTTACTGTATTGTGGTCACTAAAAGATGCTTGGAATGATTTCAATTTGTTTTTAAATTTACCAAGGCTAGATTTATGGCCCAGGATGTGATCTATCCTGGAGAAGGTTCCATGTGCACTTGAGAAAAAGGTGAAATTCATTGGTTTGTGGTGAAATGTCCTATAGATATCAATTAGGTCTTACTGGTCTATTGTATAATTTAAAGTTTGTGTTTCCTTATTAATTTTCTGTTTAGTTGATCTATCCATAGGTGTGAGTGGGGTATTAAAGTCTCCCGCTATTGTGTTAATGTTAATTTCCCCTTTCATACTTGTTAGCATTTGTCTTACATATTGTGGTGCTCTTATGTTGGGTGCATATATATTTATAATTGTTATCTTTCTTCTTGGATTGATCCTTTGACCATTATGTAATGTCCTTTGTCTCTTTTCACAGCCTTTGTTTTAAAGTCTATTTTATCGGATATGAGTATTGCTACTCCTGCTTTCTTTTGGTCTCTGTTAGCGTGGAAAATCTTTTTCCATCCCTTCACTTTCAGCCTGTATGTGTCCCCTGTTTTGAGGTGGGTCTCTTGTAGACAACATATATAGGGGTCTTGTTTTTGTATCCATTCAGCCAGTCTTTGTCTTTTGGTTGGGGCATTCAACCCATTTATGTTTAAGGTAATTATTGACAAGTATGGTCTCTTTGCCATTTACTTTATTGTTTTGAGTTGGAGTCTATACACCCTTTTTGTGTTTCCTGTCTAGAGAATATCCTTTAACATTTGTTGAAGAGCTGGTTTGGTGGTGCTGAATTCTCTCAGCTTTTGCTTGTCTGTAAAGCTTTTGATTTCTCCTTTATTTTTGAATGAGATCCTTACTGGGTATAGTAATCTGGGCTGTAGGTTATTTTCTTTCATCCTCTAAGTATGTCTTGCCATTCCCTCCTGGCTCGAAGAGTTTCTATTGAAAGATCAGCTGTTATCCTTATGGGAATCCCCTTGTGTGGTATTTGTTTTTCCCTTGCTGCTTTTAATATTTGTTCTTTGTGTTTGATCTTTGTTAATTTGATTAATATGTGTCTTGGGGTGTTTTGCCTTGGGTTTATCCTGTTTGGGACTCTCTATGTTTCTTGGACTTGGATGATTATTTCATTCCCCATTTTAGGGAAGTTTTAAACTATTATTTCCTCAAGTATTTTCTCATGGTCTTTCTTTTTGTCTTCTTCTTCTTCTGGGACTCCTATGATTCGAGTGTTGGGGTGTTTAACACTGTCCTGGAGATCTCTGAGATTGTCCTCATTTCTTTGAATTCATTTTTCTTTTTTCCTCTCTGATTCATTTATTTCTACCATTCTATATTCTAATTCACTAATCCTATTTTCTGCCTGTTATTCTACTCTTTGTTGCCTCCAGAGTGTTTTCAATCTCATTTATTGCATTATTCATTATATATTGACTCTTTTTCATTTCTTCTAGGCCCTTGTTAAACCTTTCTTGCATCTTCTCATTCGAGTGTTGGGGTGCTTAACACTGTCCTGGAGATCCCTGAGATTGTCCTCATTTCTCTTAATTCATTTTTTTTCCTCTCTGATTCATTTATTTCTACCATTCTATATTCTAATTCACTAATCCTATTTTCTGCCTGTTATTCTACTCTTTGTTGCCTCCAGAGTATTTTCAATCTCATTTATTGCATTATTCATTATATATTGACTCTTTTTCATTTCTTCTAGGCCCTTGTTAAACCTTTCTTGCATCTTCTCAATCCTTGCTTCCAGGCTATTTATCTGTGATTTCATTTTGATTTCAAGATTTTGGATCATTTTCACTATCATGTTTTGAAATTCTTTATCAGGTAGATTCCCTATCTCTTCCTCTTTTGTTTGGTTTGGTGGGCATTTATCCTGTTCCTTTACCTGCTGAGTATTCCTCTGTCTCTTCATCTTGTTTATATTGCTGAGTTTGGGGTGTCCTTTCTGTATTCTGGCAGTTTGTGAAGTTCTCTTTATTGTAGAGTTTCTTCACTGTTGTTTTCCTCTATTTTTTTGCATTGATCGCTGAAGAAGGCTTTCTTATCTCTTCTTTTTATTCTTTGAAACTCTGCATTCAGATGCTTATATCTTTCCGTTTCTCCTTTGCTTGTTGCCTCTCTTCTTTTCACAGCTATTTGTAAGTCCTCCCCAGACAGCCATTTTGCTTTTTGTATTTCTTTGCCATGGGGATGGTCTTGATCTCTATCTCCTGTACAATGTCATGAACCTCATTCAGGCACTCTATCTATCAGATCTAGTTCCTTAAATCTATTTCTCACTTCCACTGTATAATCATAAGGGATTTGATTTCGGTCATACCTGAATGCTTTAGCGGTTTTCCCTACTTTCTTCTATTTAAGTTTGAATTTGGCAATAAGGAGTTCATGATCTGAGCCATAGTCAACTCCCAGTCTTGCTTTTGTTGACTGTATAGAGCTTCTCCATCTTTGGCTGCAAAGAATATAATCAGTCTGATTTTGGTCTTGACCATGTGGTGATGTTCATGTATAGTGTCTTCTCTTGTTTTGTTGGGAGAGGGTGTTTGCTATGACCAGTGCATTTTCTTGGCAAAACTTGATTAGTCCTTTCCCTGCTTCATTCTGCATTCCAAGGCCAAATTTGCCTGTTACACCAGGTGGTTTTTGACTTCCTACTTTTGCATTCCCATCCCCTATAATAAAAAAGACATCTTTTTTGGGTGTTAGTTCTAAAAGATCTTGTAGGTCTTCATAAAACCGTTCAACTTCAGTTTCTTCAGCATTACTGGTTGGGGCATAGACTTGCATAACTAAATAGAGGAAAACAACAGAATGGGAAAGACTAGAGATCTCTTCAAGAAAATCAGAGATACCAGGAGAACATTTCATGCAAAGATGGGCTCAATAAAGGACAGAAATGGTTTGGACCAAACAGAAACAAAAGATATTAAGAAGAGGTGGTAAGAACACATGGAAGAACTGTACAAAATAGATCTTCATGACCCAGATAATCATGATGATGTGATGACTAATCTAGAGCCAGATATCTTGGAATGTGAAGTCAAGCGGGCCTTAGAAAGCATCACTACAAACAAATCGAGTGGAGGTGATGGAATTCCAGTTGAGCTGTTTCAAATCCTGAAAGATGATGCTGTGAAAGTGCTACACTCCATATGCCAGCAAATTTGGAAAACTCAGCAGTGGCCACAGGACTGCAAAAGGTCAGTTTTCATTCCAATTCCAAAGAAAGGCAACTCATCTCACATGCTAGTAGAGTAATGCTCAAAATTCTCCAAGCCATACCTCAGCAATACGTGAACCGTGAACTCCCTGATGTTCAAGCTGGTTTTAGAAAAGGCAGAGGAACCAGAGATCAAATTGCCAACATCTGCTGGATCATGGAAAAAGCAAGAGAGTTCCAGAAAAACATCTATTTCTGCTTTATTGACTATGCCAAAGCCTTTGACTGTGTGGATCACAATAAACCATGGAAAATGCTGAAAGGGATGGGAATACGAGACCACCTAACCTGCCTCTTGAGAAATCTGTATGCAGGTCAGGAAGCAACAGTTAGAACTGGACATGGAACAACAGACTGGTTCCAAATAGGAAAAGGAGTACGTCAAGGCTATATATTGTCACCCTGTTTATTTAACTTACATGCAGATTACATCATGAGAAACGCTGGGCTGGAAGAAACACAAGCTGGAATCAAGATTGCCGGGAGAAATATCAATAACCTCAGATATGCAGATGACACCACCCTTATGGCAGAAAGTGAAGAGGGACTAAAAAGCCACTTGATGAAAGTGAAAGAGGAGAGTGAAAAAGTTGGCTTAGAGCTCAACATTCAGAAAACAAAGATCATGGCATCTGGTCCCGTCACTTCATGGGAAATTGATGGGGAAACAGTGGAAACAGTGTCAGACTTTATTTCTTGGGCTCCAAAATCACTGCAGATGGTGACTGCAGCCATGAACTTAAGAGACGCTTATTCCTCAGAAAAAAAGTTATGACCAACATAGATAGTATATTCAAAAGCAGAGACATTACTTTGCCGACTAAGGTCCGTCAAGTCAAGGCTATGGTTTTTCCTGTGGTCATGTATGGATGTGAGAGTTGCACTGTGAAGAAGGCTGAGCACCGGAGTTGATGCTTTTGAACTGTGGTGTTGGAGAAGACTCTTGAGAGTCCCTTGGACTGCAAGGAGATCCAACCAGTCCATTCTGAAGAAGATCAACCCTGTGATTTCTTTGGAAGGAATGATGCTAAGGATGAAACTCCAGTACTTTAGCCATCTCATGCAAAGTGTTGACTGATGGGAAAAGACCCTGATGCTGGGAGGGATTGGGGGCAGAAGGAGAAGGGAACGACCGAGGATGAGATGGCTGGATGGCATCACAGGCTCAATGGACATGAGTCTGAGTGATCTCCAGGAGTTCGTGATGGACAGAGAGGCCTGGTATGCACTGATTCATGAGGTCGCAAAGAGTTGGATAGGACTGAGTGAGTGAACTGAACTGAACTGAACTTCTTCACTGTGGGTGGGTTTGTACAGGTGGCTTGTCAAGGTTTCTTGGTTAGGGAAGCTTGTGTCAGTGTTCTGGTGGGTGGAGCTGTATATTTTCTCTCTGGAGTGCAATGAGGTGTCCAGTAATGAGTTATGAGATGTCAGTGGTTTTGGAGTAACTTTGGACAGCCTGTATATTGGAGCTCAGGGCTGTGTTCCTGTGTTGCTAGAGAATTTGCATGGTACGTCTTGCTCTGGAACTTGTTGGCCCTTGGGAGGTGCTTGGTTTCAGTGTAGATATAGAGGCATTTGATGAGCTCCTGTCAATTAATGTTCCCTGGAGTCAGGATTTCTCTGGTGTTCTCAGGGTTTGGACTTAAGCCTCCTGCTTCTGGTTTTTTTCTCTCTGGAGTGCAATGAGGTGTCCAGTAATGAGTTATGAGATGTCAGTGGTTTTGGAGTAACTTTGGGCAGCCTGTATATTGGAGCTCAGGGCTGTGTTCCTGTGTTGCTAGAGAATTTGCATGGTACGTCTTGCTCTGGAACTTGTTGGCCCTTGGGAGGTGCTTGGTTTCAGTGTAGATATAGAGGCATTTGATGAGCTCCTGTCAATTAATGTTCCCTGGAGTCAGGATTTCTCTGGTGTTCTCAGGGTTTGGACTTAAGCCTCCTGCTTCTGGTTTTCAGTCTTATTTTTACAGTAGTCTCAAGACTTCTCCTTTTATACAGCACAACTGATAAAACATCTAGGTTAAAGATGAAAAGTTTCTCCACAGTGAGGGACACCCAGAGAGGTTCACTCAGTTACATGGAGAAGAGAAGAGGGAGGAGGGAGTTAGAGGTGACCTGAATCAGGTGAGTTGGAATCAATAGAGGAGAGAGCAAACTAGCCAGTAATCACTTTCTTATGTGCACTCCACAACTGGACCACTCAGGGATGTTCACGGAGTTATACAGAGAAGAGAAGAGGGAGGAAGGAGAAAGAGGTGGCCAGGAGGATAAAAGGGGGGAATCAAAAGGAGAGAGACAGATCCAGCCAGTAATCCGTTCCCTAAGTGTTTTCTACTGTCTGTAACACACAAAAATTCACAGAGTTGGGTAGAGAAGAGAAGGGATAGGGAGGAGACACAGGTGACCTGGTGGAGAAAAAGGAGAGTCCAAAGGGGGAGAGAGCAGTCAAGCCAGTAATTTCGCTCCCAAGTAAAAATGGGTACTGAAGATTTGGTTCTTAAAGGTACAAAATTGATAACAAATACCAAAAAGCAAAGATTAAAAATCTAGAGTAGAGTTTGGAATTTCAAAAATACAATATTAAAGAAAAGAAGAAAAAAAAAGAAAGATAAAAAAGAAAAAAGAGACAAGTCACAAAAATTATAAAAAATATATATATGAAGTTTGCTTTTAAAAAATAGGGTCCTTTTTTTTGCACAATAATAGTTGGTTATCAAATTAAAAATTAAAGGAGTAATAGAGGACTTAAAAAAGAATGATTGTAAAAATATATCTAGCACTTTCTCTGTCATTGTTGTGGCTATTGTGGGGACAGTTCACTTTCAGATAGTTCCTTGATCCGGCTTATATTTCTCAAGATCTATGGGCCCCTTCCTACGTAGTCAGTACTAACGACAGGGTTTTTTTTATCTATTGTGCCTGTCACTTCCAAGGCAGTTTCCTCTGTTTTAGCTTCTTCTGTTTGCTGGTCTCTTCAGTGTCTGATTTCCACCCTAACACAAAGGGGGCGGTGATGGACACTTTTTTTTTAGGCTCACTCGTTCAGTTGCACTGTGGGGAGGAAGGGACACTGCAAACAAATAACACTGGTGTGTGCTCGCAGTGCCTCAGCCACACTGGGCCTGCCCCTGCTCACAGCACATGTACCCTCCCTGCCCACACTGCTCAGGCTCTAGGTTGCTCCACTGGGAATAATCCGAGGCTGGCCCTGGACTGCATGCACCTCCCAGGTCTAAGCCACTCAGGTTCAGGCACTTGGGTAGTCCTCAGAGGCACAGACTTGGTTGGGCCTGCATTTTGTGTCCTTCCCAGGTCCGAGCAGCTCAGGTGATGAGGTGTTTGGTGAGCGCGGTTGCTGCAACTTATTGCCTGCCCTGTCTCTGCCGCTCGGTTTTCTGGGTGTACAACCGGCGCACCTTCTCAGGAGGATGTTGACCATCCAGAACCCCAAGAAGTCTTAATTAGCAAATAAGCTTGCTTACAGTTTTGTAGATAATGTCTCTCTGGTGCTGTGATTGCTCCCTTTCAGCTCTGGCTGCCTGTCACTGGAGGGGGTGGTCTGCAGCCAGCTATCTGTTCAGTCCTTTGTTCTGTGCACGGGCCTGGTAGTGTCTTAGGTTAGGGCTGGCTTTTTGCATGGTAGTTATCCCACGTCTGGTTTGCTAGCCCAAGTTAGTTTGCTCAGATTGCGCTCAGGGCATTCAGGCCATACTCTTTCTCTAAGCAATGCAGCCCGGGCCTCCCTGCCCAGCCCCTGCTTGCTAGTGGCGGGTGCAGGTGTCTGCACTGCTTCTCCGCTGCGGGAGTTACCATTGGGCTTGTAATCTGTGGGTTTTAATTACTCATTTAGTTTTGCTCCCTGTTATGTTGCCCTCTGTGCTTCCAAGGCTCGCCACAGACTCGGCAGTGAGAGTGTTTCCAGGTGTTTTGAAACTTTTCTCTTTTTAAGACTCTCTTCTTTGGATGGAGCTCCATCCCTACCTCTTTTGTCTCTTTTTTTGTCTTTTATGTTTTTTTCTACCTCTTTTTGAAGACAATGGGCTACTTCTCTGGGTGCCTCATGTCCTCTACCGGCATTCAGAAGTTGTTTTGTGGAATTTACTCAGCATTTAAATGTTCTTTTGATGAATTTGTGGGGGAGAAAGTGGTCTCCCCATCCTATTCCTCTGCCATCTTAGGACCACCCCCAGACCCCATGCTTTTTCCAGTATACCATGCTATGTGATTTTGGACTAACTACATAAATTCTTTAAATTTCAGGTTTTTTTTTTTTTTTAATTTTCTTAGAAAAATGATGCAATGATGAGATTTGTATGTATAGCAGCCAGGCTGACTCAGAGGCATTGTTCATTTTTTGTTAATTCCTTCCTGCTTTTTAGCTAAGTGCTTAATTCACAAGTGAGGGTCTCATAGCCAGGATGGTGCACAACTCTGAGTGACATCTGGGTGAAGTGTGCTTGAGGGGACTCTGTTTCCTCCCACTGAGTGCCCAGAACCTTGGGAGTGAGATGTCTGAAGTGTCACTTTCTATAGCTTCTCTGGATCCTACTCTCAACACATAATCATCATTAGTGAAAATCAATCTTGACACCAAATCAAGGTGAATACTGGCCTGTTGGTCTTCATAAGACCAAGTAGAGAAGTAACTTCTGAATTCATAGTGTCATGACAACTTGTTGAAACGATGCATCTCCTTCTCTCCTGTTAATACTTCTATGGACCAGTGATACTTATTGGGATGAGACAAATCCCCAGTGCCCAGAAGAAGGGCCTGGAAACTCATTCCCAGCTGTTGGCCCTGGGAGGCTGCATGATTTAGGGTTAGAAACTCATGGTAAACTCTACTCCAGCAGTGTTTCACTTTTGACCCCAGGCAGGGTCATCTTCCTTCTGCAAGCATCATTTTCTTCATCTGTAAAATGGGGATATTAATACTTAATTTTGTAAGGTTGTTATGAGGTTTAGAGATAAGGTGAGCATATAAAGTGAGTATCACATAATGGAAGCTCAATAAATAATTAAACTAGAAAACTTAAATTGTACATAACCAAGCATGTTTCCAAAGGTTTTGGGATCAAGAATAAAGATGGATCATATGAAGTGATTAGGGTCCCAAGATCTCACATAAAATCAATCTTAATTAAGTAGGACCTACTATTAATTTGTACCGTGAAGGCTCCATTTTACTTTATGGTGGCTGGAGTAGAGCAGGTTATTTAGAATACCCATGCTATGAGGAAACTTGCAAACACAAGCACAGAAGGGCTGAGTTTATTTCAAGAAGGACAGGAAAAACCCATTAAGTTTGGCTTTAGACCCACCACTGTTTAGGAAGATGTGAACACTCTCACAGAAAAGTGTGTTTTCCTGACATCTCCCATCTGTTTTCATTTTGAAACATTTACTGTGTGTCAGGCCCTCACCTGACCATGTTCTGTCTGCATTATATTGTACTTAATTCTCACATCAGCACTACAATGTCAGGATTGTGTGTGCGGACATGCAAGCTTGAGTGGGGGGTGGGGGGACACACAAGCTTTAGCAAGTTGACCATGCTGGGACAAAAACTGGCGTTGGCCTGACTCCAGGTTGCCTATTTCAGAGGAAAGTGATCATGCCCAGTGGGGTGGGGCAGATGTATTCGGTCAGCAGAGCATCTCCAGAGTGGGACAGGGAAGCAGATGATGTGAGGAGCCTTCCAGAGCACAGGATGCTGGCAGGCAGGTCTGCTAATGGCAGGTGACACTTGAGGACTCATAGACTGGCCTTGACTGGAGACATGGGGGGTTCCAAAGCCTCCAGTCAGGCTGTGGCTGTTTGGGGAAGCAAGTGCAGCTCCCAAGCTTGGAGTCTGAAGCCCTGGGGGGTGGCCTGTGCTTGGCTCAGGACCAGGACTGACCAAGATGAGGCAGGGGAGCAGACTGGGAGCTGGATTGGATGGCTTTGAGTTTGTCACTGAATCTGGGGAGAACTGACATGTTTGCATCACAGAAACTTATAATGTATGAGTTTATGTGTCTTAAGATTTCCCTCTATAATATTGTATTTCTGTGTAGAGGATGTGCCCCTCTCCTTTGTTAGATTTAATCTTAGGTATTTCATGTTTCCTGGCTGTTATAAGTGGATATCCTTTCTCAAATTTCATTTTCTATTCTTTTTTTGTTGCTGGAATATAGAAATATAAATTATAGTTTTATCTCTTCCTTTCCAATTCTTTTATTACATTTTGCATGCCTTAGGCATTGGCCAGTATCTCCAATAAAGTGTTAAATAGAAGTGATAATCAGTGGTCATCCCTTCTTGGCCCTGAATTCATAGAGTAGGTCTTCAATATTTTACTGCATAGGGGAAATGTTTTCTGCAGGGATTGTTTATAGTAGATATGATTTATTAGATTAAGGAAGTTGCCTCTGTTCCTAGTTTGCTAAAATCTTTTTTTTCCTAAATGGATGTTGAATTTTATCAAGTGCGTTTTCTTTATCTATTAAGATGCTCAGATGATTTTACTCCCTTATTGGATACTTTGTTGAATTACATTAGTTGAATTTATTTGTAAACTAATTTTGCTTTCCTAAAATAAATATAGCTTGTTTCTTTGTATATGCCACTGGATTTAATTTGCTAGTATTTTGCTTATGATTTTTGCAACCATGTTCATGAGAGATATTGGTATGTGGTTTTTCTTTCTTGTAATGCCCTTGTCAACTTTTGGTTGCAAATTAAAATAAGGTGGAAAATATTGCTTTTTTCTTCACTATCTAGAAGAGTTTGTGTTATTTCTTTTTAATATTTAACAATTTATTGTTAAAGCTAGTTCGACCTGAAGATGTCTATGTGGGAAGAACTTTAGTTAATAATTCAATTTTTAAAATATATCTACTTATTTAGATTTTCTTTTTGGTCAGTCTTGGTAGGTTGTGTTTTTCAAGGAATTTATCCATTTCATTTAAATTTTCATACGTATTACCATAAAGTTTTTATAAAATTCTTTTTCTATCTTTTAAATCTCTGTATAATCTATACTTGTGATTCCCTTTTTGTTTCTGATATTTGACTGTGACTTTTCTCCTTATTTCTTGACTGGATATCTTAGAATTAAAAAAAGAATTGGTGATGCTGATTTTTTGTATTATATGTTTCCTGTATCTTTAATTTCTATTCTTAATATTATTGTTCCTGGTACTTTTTTGTTCTTCTAAAAATATTTACTTATTTATTTGGCTGTGCTAGGTTTTAGTTGTGGCACGTGGGATCTAGTTCCTTGACCAGCAATTGAACCTGGGCTCCCTGCATTGGGAACATGAAACCTTAGCTACTGGGTCACAAGGGAATACTTTACTTTCTTTGTTTTTATTTTCTTTGCTTTTTCTGAGATTATTTTTTAGCCTCCCTTCTTCTAATATCTACATTTATGGCTATACAATTCTCACTAATTTTGAATCTAGCTATATCCCACAAAATTTTACGTGTCATATTTTCATCATCAGTTAAAAGTATTTTAAAATTTCCACTGTAACTTTTCTTTTTTTGTTTGACTTTTGAATTTATTGGGTTTCCTGGGTGGCTCAAGTGGTTAAGAATCTGCCTAGGAATGCAAGGGATGAAGAAGACCCAGATTCGATCCTTGGTTTGGAGAGATCCCCTGGAGGAGAAAATGACCACCCACTCCAGTATACTTGCCTGGAAAATACTATGGACAGAGGAGCCTGGTGGGCTGCAGTCCATGGCCTTGTAGAGTTGACACGGCTTTGCAACTGAACACACATGAATTTATTTTTCAAGTATTTTGCATAAATTTCCAAACGTGAGGATTTTATATTTACCTTTTGTTATTGACTACTGATTTAGAATGCTATAGGAACATACTCTGAGTGATTCTAAGACTTAAGGCTTACTTTAAAGCTCAATATTATGGATTGTTTGATAATTATTTCATGTGGGCTTGGAAGGAGTGTGCATTCTGCATAGAGATACTGTCTTCTGTATGTGTCTGCTAGGTGGATTTGTTGATGGTGTTGTTCAAATCACCTGTATTTGTAATACTTTTTTTGTCTACTTGCCTTATTAATTGTTCAAGTCTGTCACTATGATTGTGTATTTGTCTGATTTTCTGTTTAGTTTGCTTTATGTATATTAAAATTATTTTATCAGGTGCATGCATGTTTAGAAATGTTAATTCTTCCTCATGGATTGATCCTTTTATCACATGAAGATGTTCCTGTTTCTATCTAGTAATGTGTTTTCAAAATTTGGGCGATATATCAGCTTTCTTCTGATTAGTTTTTTCATATATATCTTTTACATTTTCTCTCAATCTATTTGTTCTTATATTTAAGTTGCTTCATATCAACTTTCTTCTGATCAGTTTTTTCATGTATACCTTTTTCATTCTCTCTCAATCTTTTTGTTCTTATGTTTAAGATGTATCTCTTTTATGCAATGGTTTCCCTGGTGGCTCAGTGGTAAATAACCCACCTGCCAATACAGGAGACTCAGGTTCGATCTCTGGGCTGGAAAGCTCTCCTAGAGAAGGAAACGGCACTCCACTCCAGTATTATTAAAAGTGAAAGTGAAGTCATTCAGTCGTGTCTGACTCTTTGCGACCCCATGGACTGTAGCCCACCAGGCTCCTCCATCCATGGAATTTTCCAGGCAAGAGTACTGGAGTGGATTGCCGTTTCCTTCTCCAGGGTATCTTCCTGATTCAGGTATTGAACCCAGATCTCCTGAAATTGCAGGCAGATGCTTTACGATCTGAGCCACAGGGATGTGTTATTATTGCCTAAGACATCCTATGGACAGCCTGGTGGGTTATAATCCATAGGGTTGCAAAGAGTCAGACATGACCTAGTAATTAAACAGCAACAACAACTTATAATCAACATGAAAGTTTTTCTGAAGTATCAATTTTTGGGATATTCAATCCATTTACAGTTGCTGCAAAATTGATCATTTTCTTTTTCAATCTCTTTCTCATCTAAACTATGTTTTCTTTCCTTTCTTGTTTTTTTTTTTTTTTGAAATAGTCTGGTGTATTTTTATTATTCATTTTTTTTACCTCTTTATTAAAAGACCCTTGAGAGTCCCTTGGACAGCAAAGAGATCAAACCAGTCAATCCTAAAGGAAATAAACCCTGAATATTCATTGGAAGGACTGATGATGAAGCTGAAGCTCTAATACTTTGGCAATCTGATGCAAAGGGTTAACTCATTGGAAAAGACCCTGATTCTGGGAAAGACTGAAGGCAGGAGAAGAAGGGGATGATAGAGGATGAGATGGTTGGATGGTATCATGGAATCAATGGACGTGAGTTTGAGCAAACTCAGGGAGACAGTGAAGGACAGGGAGGCCTGGTGTGCTGCTGTTCAGGGAGTTGCAAAGAGGTAGACATGATTGAGCAGCTGAACAACAACAATATCATTTTAGGTATACATTTGTTTATTTATTTTTAGATCTTTTTAAAATTTAAATTTATTTATTTTAATTGGAGGCTAATTACTTTACAATATTATATTAGTTTTGCCATACATCAACATGAATCCGCCACAGGTGTACACGTGTTCCCAATCCTGAACCCCCCTCCCACCTCCCTCCCCATACCATCCCTCTGGGTCATCCCAGTGCACCAGCCTCAAGCATCCTGTATCCTGCATTGAACCTAGACTGGCGATTCATTTCTTATATGATATTATACATGTTTCAATGACATTCTTCCAAATCATCTCACTCTCTCCCTCTCTCTCTCCTACAGAGTCCAAAAGACTGTTCTATACATCTGTGTTTTTTTGCTGTCTCACCAGGGTTATCATTACCATCCTTATAAATTCCATATGTGTTAGTATACTGTATTGGTGTTTTTCTTTCTGGCTTACTTCACTCTGTATAATCTGCTCCAGTTTCATCCATCTCATTAGAACTGATTCAAATGTATTCTTTTTAATGGCTGAGTAATACTCCATTGTGTATATATACCACAGCTTTTTTGTACATTCATCTGCTGATGGACATCTAGGTTGCTTCTACAATTTTTCTTTAAAAATTTTTAAGGGCTTACACTTAAGGTTACAGCATGTATCTTTGACTAATTACAGTCTAATTTAAAGTAGTATTTTTACTATTTTCCAGGAATGCTTGGACCTTAGAACACTAACTTTATTTATTCCTTTCCAACTTTTGTGATATTTTTGTCATGTATACAAATTCTACATATATTTTTAAATCACATATGGCATTATTATTATTTTTGTTTATATAGTTAGCATTCATTTAGATTTTCCCATATTTTTATCCTTTGCATTTTTCATTTCTTCCTGTACCTCCATATTTTTTGCTCAAAAAAAATTACTGTGGTATTTTTTAGAGTGAATTTCCTGATGATGAATTCTGTGTTTTATTTGATTGAAATGTTTTATTTTGCCTTTGTTTCAAGGATAAATTTTTCTAGGTATAGAGTACCCAGACTGACAATTACTTTGTTCTGCACTTTAAAGATGCTGTTCTGTTTTCTTCTAGCTTCCATTACTTCTGAGAGGGATTTTATTTCAGTCTTATTACTCTGTTACAGGTAATTTTTTCTTTTGGCTGCATTAAAAATTCTCTCTCTCTTTTGGCTTTTTGATCTACTCAGTGTTGTTTTCTTACAGGTTAGAACTGGACATGAAACAACAGACTGGTTCCAAATAGGAAAAGGAGTACGTCGAGGTTGTATATTATCACCCTGCTTATTTAACTTATATGCAGACTACATCATGAGAAACGCTGGACTGGAAGAAACATAAGCTGGAATCAAGATTGCTGGGAGAAATTCAATAACCTCAGATATGCAAATGACACCACCCTTATGGCAGAAAATGAAGAGGAGCTAAAAAGCCTCTTGATGAAAGTGAAAGAGGAGAGTGAAAAAGTTGGCTTAAAGATCAACATTCAGAAAATGAAGATCATGGCATCTGGTCCCAGCATTTCTTGGGAAATAGATGGGGAAACAGTAGAAACAGTGTCAGACTTTATATTTTTGGGCTCCAAAATCACTGCAGATGGTGACTGCAGCCATGAAATTAAAAGACACTTTCTCCTTGGAAGAAAAGTTATGACCAACCTAGATAGTATATTTAAAAGCAGAGACATTACTTTGCCGACTAAGGTCCATCTAGTCAAGGCTATAGTTTTTCCTGTGGTCATGTATGGATGTGAGAGTTGGACTGTGAAGAAGGCTGAGTGCCAAAGAATTGATGCTTTTGAACTGTGGTGTTGGAGAAGACTCTTGAGAGTCCCTTGGACTGCAAGGAGATCCAACCAGTCCATTCTGAAGGAGATCCAACCAGTCCATTCTGAAGGAGATCAGCCCTGGGATTTCTTTGGAAGGAATGATGCTAAGGCTGAAGCTCCAGTACTTTGGCCACCTCATGCGAAGAGCTGACTCATTGGAAAAACCCTGATGCTGGGAGAGATTGGGGGCAGGAGGAGAAGGGGACGACCGAGGATGAGCTGGCTGGATGGCATCACGGACTCAATGAACATGAGTCTGAGTGAACTCCAGGAGTTGGTGATGGACAGGGAGGCCTGGCATGCTGCAATTCATGGGGTCACAAAGAGTCGGACATGACTGAGAGACTGAACTGAATTGAACTGATAATCTCTTTGAATCTGTGGTTTGATATCTTTCATCCTTTGGGAGAATATTCTCTGTATCATGTTTTGGTTGTTGCTCCATCCTTCTTCTCGTTTGGGACCACAGTTACCATATTAAAGACATTTCCACCATGTCACTGTGTTTCTTCCTTGTTTTTGTATTTCTCAACTTCTGTGCCCCAGTCTACATATGTTCTTGGAATCATCTTTTATTTCATTAATTATCTCTTTGCTATCTTTAAACTTCTGTTTATTGAATTCTCACTTCTGTTTTTAATTTAGAAATTTCCTTTGATTTTTTTTTTTTTGCTAAAACCTTGTATCATTTAACTTATGGCACATAGTAATCACAGCAATTTAATACAAATTTCTGAGAACTCAGCTCTCCAGTGGTCTGTTTCTCATGTCTATTGTTCCTTTTTGTTTTGTCAGTTCTTGACTTTTTGCACAGTTTTTTTTTGTTGTTGAAGACCAGAATTATTTATAATAAAATCATGGATACAATTCAAAATTCTAGATGAGGGTTATGCTTCTCCAGAGAGGATTTATGTGTTTCTGGTAGGTTTTAATATGAAGAAATCTCCTTAACCTACTCTAGTTGAAGCTGGGTCTTAGTGCTTGTGAAGTGAGCCCTCTGGGAGACATGACTGTGCTCACCAGATCACCTCCTCCTCATTGGGCAAGACTCAACTCCCACTGAACAGTCCTGAAAGACTGCCCAAAGCTGTGTTTACCTCTCAGCTCTTAGCAGTTGCCTGCTTGCTTGAGTTGGAAGTACAAAGGTGCCCTCAGCCCTTGAGGACAGAGGGAGATGGAGAAAGTGTATGCAGTGTATTGCTAGGACAGACAGGGGCTTCAGGAATCCAGACACTGACCAGTATGGTGGCAGTTCTGCATTTGTCCTGTAATCTCTCTCAGACTGTGTCTTCCTGGTAGAAAAGAAGAGCAGAGCCATAAAGGCAGTGCCTCTAATTGCTCTCTTATCTAGCTGCTGCCTTGCAGGTTAATCCTGTTTGCAGGGAGCTGTGGCTGTCAGAGGCAGAAGTGGTGGACTAGTGTGGTGAGGGCAATAGACAGATGGGCAGCAGATAGGCCTTCAGCAAGTTCCCTGGAGTGTCCCACAGGGACTGGCTTTGCACTGAGAAGAGCTGAAATCCCCATGCCATACATTTCCCTGAGTAAGGAGGACTTTCTTTAGTAGTGCTTTTTGTTGTTTTTATTATTTTTTTTCTCTATGTTGAAACTAAGTTGAGATTTAAATTACTTTGGGAAGCTAAAAGCTGCACTGATATTTTTCTTCAGTAAAGAGCATAAATCATTCTGTTTCCAGAGTGAAGTTTAATATTTTACTCCAGAAGTTAATTTTATGGCTCCAGAAAAGCAATTTGTTTCAGGAACATAGGCTGCTTGGTCAGACTTCCTGGCTTGCGCTGAGCCTCCAGAATTATGCACAGGCAGAGAGGTGGCAAGGAGGGAACCCTGTGCAAGTGTGCTCACATCATGAACCACCTATGCACAAGAAGATAAAGGCAGAATAGAGGCATGTAGCTAGAAACTGTTGTAGCAGTTCTTCTGAATAATTCATGTCTGTTGGCACTCCACTCCAGTACTCTTGCCTGGAAAATCCCATGGATGCAGGAGCCTGGTGGGCTGCAGTCCATGAGATCGCTAAGAGCTGGACATGACTGAGCGACTTCACTTTCACTTTTCACCTTTATGCACTGGAGAAGGAAATGACAACCCACTCCAGTGTTCTTGCCTGGAGAATCCCAGGGACGGGGGAGCCTGGTGGGCTGCCATCTATGGGCTCTCACAGAGTCAGACATGACTGAAGCGACTTAGCAGCAGCAGGTCTAATCACAAGGATGTGGGGGGCTTGTGTTCTGTGTCATTGTTTTTTCATTTCATTTTTATAGTATTTTATTTTTATTGCATTGTGCTAAATAATCAGTCTGCAACATATGGGAGTTTAATGAAATAGGCCTTTCTCCACAGAGAGTTAGAGAAGCCCAGATTTGCTGTGGGAAGTGAGTGAGGTCTGGCTCGCTTGTTTGTTGAGTGTGTGTTACTGAGCCTCAGGCTGTGGGGGTGGGGGTGGTGGGTTCCAGGGAGACTAGGAACATGTGAGCTCCCCTTGAGGAAGAGATAGTTGGGTTGTGTGTGAGGCAGCCAGGCCTGCAGGGGACTTGCTGCAGGACAGAGAGCAGAGGGGCTGATGAGGCCTGAGGTGTGGATGATGTGAGATCATTGCAGATACTGGGGTAGAGCTAAAAATTCCACAGACCCATGAAATTTAGAGAAATTCAGGGTGATTTTTCTGCTGGTCAACTTTGGGAGGTTTGAAGGAACTCAATACATTTTTTCCTCCTAATTTCTATCTGAATCAGTTAAGAGAAAGGCAAGCAGTGAACAATTTTCTTGATAGAAACTGGGTTTTCTAATGCCAGTCTCCAACTTTAGACAGACTCACAGTGCATGAGAGGCTTCTTGGTGGGTCAGACCCATTCCACCCTCTGTGGGTGAGCCTCATAAGAGGAGAACCCCAGGTGAGAGAGGGGGAGAAGGAGCCGAGAGCCCCCTTCTCCTAACCACTCCATAAGATAAGCCTCTCTCTCCCTTGGGGCAAGTGCTTGGCATGGCTCCCTCCACAAAGAGTGGAGAGTAGTTTTCCCTGTAACATAAGGCAATTGAGAGGTTCCAAACTCATAAAAATGACAGTTTTTTTCAGGAGTTTTTTTTTTTCCTTCTTCCCCTCAGTATCCCATTTGTGCACATCCCTGCTGCCATTTTAGCTGCCTCCTTTCTGAGATGTTCATCCACAGTGCAGGTGTTCTGAGATGTGTGGTTGCTAAGCTGCTAAGTCACTTCAGTCATGTCTGACTCTGTGCGATCCCATAGATGGCAGCCCACCAGGCTCTTCTGTCCCTGGGATTCTCCAGGCAAGAACACTGGAGTGGATTGCCATTTCCTTCTCCAATGCATGTGAGTGAAAAGTGAAAGTGAAGTCATTCAGTCTTAGTGACCCCATGGACTGCAGCCCACCAGGCTCCTCCGTCCATGGGATTTTCCGTTAATCACATGTAAAACCTAGTAGAAGCTAAAGAAGCATTTAAGTTTCCTTCCCCGCCAAAGACATTGACCAAAGGGAATCAGCTGTGCAAAAGTGATAGTGAAGCAAGACATTCCAGAGCTCAAGATTTCCCTGCATTGTTAAATTCCCAGTTACATCCTGCAGGCTGCTCAATAGATTTTTCCTACAGCAGTGTGTCCACACACTGGCAGTTGTGGCCGTAGGACATGGCTAAACCATCATCTTCACAGGTCAGGAGCACTAGTGAGTTCCCAGCCCAGGGCTGGCCCTCAACAAGAGCCTGATGAATGAGTGAGTGAATGAATGGATGTGTGGGGCTGGTCTGTTGGTCAGTGGACCTTTCCCCAAGGATCAACATTTGGCTCTCTCTAGGGGAAGGAAATGGCAACCCACTCCAGTACTCTTGGCTTGGAAAATCACATGGGTGGAGGAACCTGGTGGGCTGCAGTGCATGGGGTCGCTAAGGGTCAGGCATGACTGAGCAACTTCACTTTCCTTTTTCACTTTCATGCATTGGAGAAGGAAATGGCAACCCATTCCAGTGTTCTTGCCTAGAGAATCCCAGGGACGGGGGAGCCTGGTGGGCTGCCACCTATGGGGTCGCACAGAGTCGGACATGACTGAAGCGACTTAGCAGCAGCAGCAGCAGCAGCAAGCCCTGGCTGTAGTTGACCAGCACTCACAATGGCCAGTTTATTCAAGCCAGTTTACTTGCCTCCTTTTCTCAGATTTCTGAGCGCAGGGCTTGCGGAGGGAGCTACTCTCTCTGAGGGATGTGATGACTGTGGTGTAGAGCTTGGGAGGTGGCCTTAACTTGTTTCTCTCTGAAAGGAGAAAACTGGGCTGTGTTAAAAACTACACCCCTGGCCTGGCATCACCTGTCTTCACTCTTTCTGCAACTCCTTTATTAAATCTTCTACATCGGACCTTCAGTTTTCTTATGGTTTCTTATATTTATCTTGAATTCTTGGAGATTTTGTTAACTTTATTTTCTAATTTTTCTAGGACTTCTAAAATTTCACCTATCTTTTTTTTAAATTGAAGTAGAGTTAATTTACAACATTGTGTTAGTTGTGTACAGAACAGTAATGACCCAGTATTTTTGCAGATTATACTCCATTATAGATTATTACAAGAATTTTCTGTGCTATATGGTAAATCCTTGTTGTTTATCTATTTTATGTATAATAGTTTGTCTTGTTAATCACATACTCATAATTTATCCCTCCCTTCCCTTCTCTTTTGTTAGCCATAAGTTTGTTTTCTCTCTGTGAGTGTTTCTTTTTTGTATATAGATTCATTTGTGTTTGTATTTTTTAGCTTCCACATATAAGTGATATACAGTATTTGTCTCTCTCTGTCTGACTTAATTAACTAAACATAATATTCTCTAGGTCCATCCATGTTGCAGCAAATAGAGTATTTCATTCATTTTATGGATTCATAATATTCTATTGTATACATATTCCACGTGTTTTTAATCCAATTGTTTGTCTATGGGCTCTTTGTTTCTTCCCATGTCTTGACGATTATAAATGGAGATGCTCTGGACATTGGGGTACAAATTAGAGCTTTTGTCTTTTCAAGGTGTATAACCAAAGGTGGAATTGCTGAATCAGATTATATTTTTATTTTTAGTTTAAAAAATAATATCCATACTCTTTTCCACAGTGACTGTACCAATTTATGTTCCTACAGTGTTCCTCCAATTTATGTTCCTCCTACAATGGTGTAGGAGGCTTCCCTTTTCTCCATATCCTCCCCATTTATTGTTTGTAGACTTTTTGATAATGACCATTCTGACTGGTGTGAGGTGATACTTTGCTGCAGTTTTGATTTGCATTTCTCTAATAATTAGCGATTTTGAGCATCTTTTTATTTTATTTTTAATTGGAGGATAATTGCTTTACAATGTTGTATTGGTTTCTGCCATACAACATTTGAGCGTCTTTCCATGTGCCTTTTAGCCATCTGTATGTCTTCTTTGGAGAAATGTCTATTTAGGTCTTCTGCCTATTTTTTTTAATGGGATTTTTTCCCTTGTATTGTTATATGAGCTTTTTGTACATTTTGAATGTTAACTAACTCCTTGTTGGCCACATTATTTGCAAATATCTTTTCCCATTCTGTAGTCTGTGTGTGTGTGTGTGTGTGTGTGTGGTTGATGATGGTTTTCTTTGCTGTGCAAAAGCTTTTAAAAGTTTAATTAGGTCCCATTGTCTAATTTTTGCTTTTATTTCTTTCACCTTGGAAGATTGACTTAAGCAAATATTACTAAGATTTGGGTCAGAGGATGTTCTTCCTACATTCTCTTCTAGGAATTTTATGACATCATGTTTTATATTTAGGTCTTTAAGTCATTTTGAGTTTATTTTCACGGATGGTGTAAAGGTATGTTATAACTTCATTCATTTGTATGCATCTGTTCAGTTTTTCCAACACCATTTACTGAAGAGACTATTTTTTTTCTTTAATTAATTTTTATTTTTTAGTTTGTTTTGCTTTACAATACTGTATTTGTTTTGCTACACATTGACATGAATCAGCCATGAGTGTACATGAACTATTTTTTATCCATTGGATATTCTTGCCTCCTTTGCCAAAGATTAATTGATCTATGTGTCTGTTTTTGTGCCAATCCCATGCTTCTTTGATTACTATAGCTTTGTAACTGAAGTCTGGAAAGTTATGCCTCAAGCTTTGTTGTTTTTTTCTTGGATTGCTTTGGCAATTCTGGGTCTTTTATGGTTTCATACAAATTTTAGGGTTATTTGTTCTAGTTCTGGGGAAAATGTCCTGAATATTTTGATAGGGATTGCAACACATCTGTAGATTGCTTTTCACCTATCATGCTTTTAATTTCTTTTTCTTTTTTTTTAAATTGATTTTTATTTTTTAGTTTGTTTTGCTTTACAATACTGTATTCATTTTGCTATACATTGACATGAATCAGCCACGAGTGTACAGGAAGTCCCAATCCCGACCCCCACCTCCCCCCTTCCCCCTACACCATCTCTCTGGATTATCCCCATGCATCAGTCCCAAGCATCCTGCATCGAACCTAGACTGGCAATTCGTTTCACTTATGATATCATACATGTTACACTGCCACTCTCCCAAATCATCCCACCCTCTCCCTCTCCCACAGAGTCCAAAAGGCTGTTCTATACATCTATGTCTCTTTTGCTGTCTCGCATACAGGTTTATCATTACCATCTTTCTAAATTCCATATATATGTGNAGCAAATGAAGCAACTGACAAACAACTAATCTCAAAAATATACAAGCAGCTTATGCAGCTCAACTCCAGAAAAATAAATGACCCAATCAAAAAATGGGCCAAAGAACTAAATAGACACTTCTCCAAAGAAGACATACGAATGGCTAACAAACACATGAAAAGATGCTCAACATCACTCATTATCAGAGAAATGCAAATCAAAACCACAATGAGGTACCATTTCACACCAGTCAGAATGGCTGCAATCCAAAAGTCAACAAGCAATAAGTGCTGAAGAGGGTGTGGAGAAAAGGGAACCCTCTTACACTGTTGGTGGGAATGCAAATTAGTGCAGCCACTATGGAGAACAGTGTGGAGATTCCTTAAAAAATTGCAAATAGAACTGCCTTATGACCCAGCAATCCCACTGCTGGGCATACACACCGAGGAAACCAGAATTGAAAGAGACACGTGTACCCCAATGTTCATCATAGCACTATTTATAATAGCCAGGACATGGAAGCAATCTAGATGTCCATCAGCATATGAATGGATAAGAAAGCTGTGGTACATATACACAATGGAGTATTACTCAGCTATTAAAAAGAATACATTTGAATCAGTTCTAATGAGGTGGATGAAGCTGGAGCCGATTATACAGAGTGAAGTAACCCAGAAAGAAAAACACCAATACAGTATACTTACACATGCTTTTAATTTCTAAAATCATTCTGTGTTCTCAAGCCTCTTCCCATCATCGTGCCCTCTTTTCCTCAAAGGTAACCACGATCCCTATTGTATAGATGGTTATGTTCTCCTCTGTGTCTGGTTTCTTTTTTCTTACTTTGAGATTTGTGTGTGGTCTTGCATAGTTGTCGTTTACTCATTTTTGTTGCTCTGTATTATTCCATGGTCTACCATCAGCTATGTATCCACTCCACTATTGGTAGACTTTGGGTTGTTTGCACTTCTTAGTTCTTACAAGTGAAACTGTGATGAACGTTCTGTGCACATCTCTAAGGACATTGGTTTGGATGGGGTGACAGTTCCAAGTAAGAGAAGTGCTGGCCCTGGGAGCGTCTTTGTGGGCGCACCTTGCAGCTGCCCTCCACTAATGGGCATCGCCCGGACCACAGATCAGTACCCAGACAGCTGCACTGTGACCCTACTGAGATGAATGCTTTTTTTAGGCATCTCATTTCTATTTGGTGTCCTGTTTGGATGTAGTTGGTATACAGTTCCTAGTTGGCTGGCCTCTGTCTTGCTTTCACCCTCATGTCTTGCTGTTGCCTAAAGTCACAGGATTCTCTGATGATCACATGAGTTCAGACGTGTGTTGGGATAGGCAGTAAGGCTGTTGAGATGTGGCTTGTGTCTGGCACTGCCCTGGTCTCCTCCTTGTCTCTACAATCTCATCTGGGTGGCTCCCAGGTTGTTTGCAGTACTTGGCACAGTCCAAAGGCAAGAGCTGAGCATGGGCTGCCACCTCAGTACACCATGCAGAACAAGGGATGGATGTTACATGTGTTATCACTGATGCTGGGAAAGCGACCCCAGAGGGAGGGAAGGACTGAGCTGTTCTTGAATTTACGAGGGGGTGTCCATGGACTGTGGTGGTGGACATTGTACTTATTATCCTGAACACTGCTGTGCATCAGCCCACAGTGCTTCCCTCTCAGTGCCCTCATTTTCCCCAACTTCTGCTCTGAGAGTTTGCCCTTGAGTCTGAGTTGGGAGTCCTGAGCAGACCCTAGGGTTGGGCCCTAGACTCAGCTGTGGCTGGACTTCCTTGATATATGAACTGAGGGCAGAATGGGTGGGATGCCCTGTGGTCCTGCTCTTGACTTGGAGTCTCACTCCTCTTGAGTCTTTAGGTGTGGTGAGAAGGAGCTTAGCTTTGTTAAGACTGGAAAAGTGATTGAAGGCAGAACAGGTAACAGCAGCCTGGGACCCGGTATGCAGCTGTTAAACAGAATATGTGAAGCAGGTTCCCTTTCCCCTCCCAGCCTGCGTTACAAAGAACTCCCACTCAGCTCCTGCTCTCCATGATCCTCCTAGTACCCCTGCAAATGTCCTGACTCCTCAGCCTAGTTGGGCTGTGCTTGTGGCTTGCGGGGAGAAGTGTGGCAGCCCCAAAGACATTCAATGGTCTGCAGTGTGGTCAAGCTGTTTTCAATGCCAGCCCCTTCCAGGAAGGGAAAAATGGTGCAGTGAGGAGACTTGCCAGAGGGGATATTTTGGAGGCTGGGGTGGGTGAGAGGGAGTACATTAAGTAGTGCCCCTTGAGGCTTTGTTCAATGATAGGCACTCCATCTACCAGGAAGAGCTCCTGCTTTCTTCTGAAAGTTGCCCCCTGTTAGTTTTCTGGGGCTAGTATAATGAACTGCCACAAACTGGATGGCTTACGACAATAGAAATTTATTCTCTCAGAGTTCTGGGTGTCAGAAGTCTGAAATGAGGGTGTTAGCCCTGCTCCAGCCTCCAGAGCCTCTGGGGAGAATCTGTGTCTTGCTGCTTCCAGCTTCTGGGGGCTGCTGGCCTTCCTTGGCCTCTAACTGCATCCTTCCACTCTCTGCCTCCTTCTCTTCTTCTTTATTATAATATTTATTTAAATTATTTTTAATAGCTGCAGCTGGTCTTAGTTGTAGCACATGGGATCTTCATTGCAGTATGTGAGCTTCTCTCTAGTTGTGATACATGGCTCCAGAGCATGTGGGCTCCGTAGTTGTGGTATGTGAGTTTTGCCCCATGTCATACAGGATCTTAGTTCCCTGACTAGAGATCAAACCTGTGTCCTCTGTATTGATTCTTAACCACTGGATCACAAGAGAAATCCCTCTGCTTCCCTTTTATGAAGATATTTATGATTGCACTGGGTCTGCCTGGAAAAATCCAGAATGATCCCCTCCATCTTAACATCATTAACAATCACATCTGCAAAATCCTTCTTTCACCACGTAGTATGTATTGTCAAAGTACTGGAGTACTTTGGCCACCTGATGTGAAGAGCTGACTCATTAGAAAAGACCCTGATGCTGGGAAAGATTGAAGGGAGGAGGAGAAGGTGGTGACAGGGGACGAGATGGTTGGATGGCATCACCGACTCAATGGACATAAGTTTGAGTAAGCTCTGGGAGTTGGTGATGGACAGGGAGGCCTGGCGTGCTGTAGTCCATGGGGTCACAAAGAGTCAGACATGACTGAGCGACTGAACAACAAATGTATCGTCAGGTTTCCAGAGAGTTAGAATATATATATATATATATATATATATATATATATATATATACATACACATACATGCTGATATCCATCACTCTCCCAGTCCTTCTGCAATATTATCTCTTTTGTCTGTGTCTGTCTAGCCACTCAGATTCATTTTAAGTAACTGACCCATGAGACTGAGATCTACAGGGTGGACCAGCAGGGAGGGCCCAGGAAGAAGTGTTGCAGCTCAAGTCCAAAAGCTGGCAGAATTCCCTCTTGCCTGGATAACCTCAGTCTCTGCTTTCAAGGCCTTTAACTGATTGGCTGAAATCCACTCACCTTATGGAGGGTCAACTGTTTTACTAAAAGTCTACTGATTTGACTGTTAATCTCTTCTAAAAACACCCTCACAGAAACATCTACAGTATATTTGACCAAATAGCTGGTTCTGTGGCCCAGCCAAGTTGACACATTGAAATTAACCTTCACATCGGGTAACACGGTACCAGGGATCAGGACATGGACATTTTGGTGGCATTCATTGTCCAGCGACTCTTGTCCTAAGTTGGGTGTCCCTGTCTAGGTCTGATGTTTGGCATGTTCCACCCACATCTGCTCACTTAGATGGTCAGGGCCCTGGAATGATGGAGTGTAAGGGTGGCTGCAGGTTACGGTGGGAGAGTATGGACTCTGAGCCAGATGGCTGGTCCAGTCCCAGCTCCACCACCTTCAGGCATTGCATGTGTGCGTGCTCTGTTGTGTCTGACTCTTTGCAACCCATAGAGTATAGTCCACTAGGCCCCTCTGTCCGTGGGCTTTCCCAGGCAAAAAGACAGGAGTGGGTTGTCATTTCCTACTCTAGGGGATTTTCCCACCCAGGAACTGAACTTAAGTCTCTGTATCTCTGCATTGGCAGGCAGATTCTTTATACCACTGAGCTACCTGGAGGCCCTCTGGCACTTCAGCTGTGGGCAAGTGGCTTGGTCTCCCTCAGCCTCAGTTTCCTCCTCTGGAAAGCAGGGCTAATCACCATTGTAGTCATGTGAGGGTAAATGGAGTAAGGTGGGGTCCCCTTCTTCCTCCTTGTGTCTTTCCCAGTGAGTGTAGTGGTGCATTTAACAGACTGAGAAATACCTGCTGATTGATTGTCTCCTAGCTGGCCTGCCTACCATTTCATTCTGGTGCAGTTTAACCGACCCAAGGGTTTTTATTATTTCCATTTTACTTAAGCTAGAGAAGCAGTAAATTTATTTTCGGGCTATGATCTTATTCTTTTCCTCTCATGCCTATAAATTATGACCCAACAGGTCGTGCACAAATAGTTTGGTTTGATATCTCTCATTAATCTTTGCTGTATTTTGTAAGCGAACTCAGTATGGTGAACTGGGTTTTAATTAAATCTTGAAATTTCCTGTATTTCACAACTTGCTCTCACATTGGACTATCAAAGGAGGAGTCTATATAATTTCATGGGGAGCAGTTACCTTTACTACAAATATGCAAAGCAGAACTTGCTTTCTTTGAATTCTTGTTCTAGAGTGTTTTATTTTCTTTGCAGTGCCTGATGGAACTTTCCTGTTCTTTCTCAAATGAACAGGGCACATCTTAGGACTCTGTGAAGAAGACACAGAAATCCCAGCAGCTTCAGCAGGCCCCTAAGTCCTCTCTCCTCCCACACTGTACTCAACCCCATTCCTCCTTCCATCATCCCCATGTCTGCTTCCTCAAACAGTGACAGAAGCCAGAGCTGTCACCTCCAACTGCCCTTCTCTTGCAAGTGCCAGTGGTGAGCATGGAGTCAACCACTGACCCCATTCAAGGGCAGTGGACAGCATCCAACTGTCAGCTCCTTCAGATTCTCTTTTGTGGTCTTCATGAGATGGGTATCCAAAGGCCCTGCCTCCTCAGCCTGGTGAAGGACCATCCAATGGCAACATGTGCCCCAAAGGGCTTCCTTCCTGGCTGAGCCCTCTCCAACCGGCACTATGTTGCCTGGCCCTACCATCTCTACTTCTTTTCAAAGGTTCTTGATGCCTATCTTGTATCCAGTGCAGACATCTCACACCCAGAATCATGGCATCTGCTTCCCCTTAACCCAGCTCGCAATAGCCTCCTACAAATGAACAAAGCCCTGATCCTGGTCTCTAAGCTATCTCTGCCTCACATGCATCCTCTCCATTGCCACCCTCTGTCTTCCTAGACCCAAGAAGCAGTCTCTCCATTAAGAGGTCTACCTGCCTCTTGGGTCTCCTGCATCCAACATCTATACTGGAGTGGTTCTCAAGGAGACCAGTCACTCCCCAGATTCAAGCTGCCCCGATGATGGTTATGCTCCTTGTCCTGGGGCATGGGGCCCATTCCATTTTCATTCCTGCCCATTTTTCCAGCCCATCTTTCTTTAAGCCACACAGGCTCTGGGTGCTGGCCTTCAGGAGCACAGGGGCTTGTGTCACCCTGGGCTTGCTGGTGCCGGGGTATTCTTTTGACTCTTGACCACCCTGCTTCTAACTGGACTGTGAGGCTCTTAAAAGCAAGAGTTAGTCTTATTCAGATTGTAGCCCAGTGGAAGCTCCAGAATTTCTGTAGTGGAGGGACTCAGAATGGGTTAGGGTGCTAGGAGACTCTTGGAAGACTGCATTTCAATAGGAAAACTGCTTTTGCTTAGACCAAATGATAATTTAGAGTGGTTTAGAGCCTGTGGAGATCTGTGGTTCTAAGTGTCTTCAAGGCTCCACTTAGGACCACTGCTGTTTCCTGCCAGTTCATGGTACTGAGAAGTACACAGACTCCACAGTGCACATCTGAATGGCTGGTGGAGCAGCAAGGTCCATGGGTGAGAAATCAAAATATGCATAGAGTGGAGGAGACACTCATTCTCATGTGGTTGGAGTGTGAGGGCAGAACTTCAAGGACAAGCAGGGGTCCTGGGGCAGGGGCAGCGGGAGCAGCAGTTGTAGGTGTGCATGCAATGCCCAGGGCTCAAGGGCACCCAACCAGGTCAATTCTGGAGCTCTGAGATGTAGCAGATGCCCTGAGGATTAGTCCATTGCCACCATGGAGCCTCAGTGGGTGTCCTGGGTTGGTAGCACCCGTTGCTTTTCCTGTGTATAGAGGTATGTGTTCTAAGTAGGTTCGAGAGGGGAAATTCACACTCTGCTATTTCACATTTTCCAGGATGATCCAGGCACATGTTGTTCTTGTGGGCAAATGGAGGTGATGGTGAAACTTAACACTGACTTGATACTGGGTGTGTTCTCACAGCTGTTCAGGAAAGTGAGATGCTCCCTGTCTTGCCAATGAGGACTCTGGGTCGTATTCTCAGGATTGCATGGCCACAATTAAGAAAAGCTAGAACCTGGTCCCCACTGTTCTGCTGTGATCTCTGTGTGGCCACCCCAGTGGGTGGCTGGAGAGGTGAGAGAGGTTCTGTGAGGGCCTGAGCACCTGGATGCTGGCCTGGGCCATCGCACTGACCTTTATAACATCCTGCCAGGAGAGTGTTTCCACCCCATTGAACAAACAGGCTCAGATGATTTACAAGACTCCTTTCACCCAGCTCGTTAGGGGAGTGTAGGGATTTGAGTCCAGGCTGTCTGATGCAAAAGCAGACAGGGAAATCACATTGCTGTTAGATAGCTTTAATGACCACATTTCTGCCAGGATTGTTTTAGCAGAACATAACACATAGGGGATGTTAGCTTTTCTGCTGTCTTATGAAGAGTATAAACTTTATCAGCAGCATGGTTTATTATACAGAGCAGGTTTCTCTTTTCATTTTTGGCCAGAGTCACATGCTTTCATTTCTGCTCAAAAATTTTCAGTGTCCCCTGGACCCTTGCCAATTAACAGTGCTGGGAGCTCCACTTTTAACAAAATTACACTTAATCATACTATCTGTGGCCTTGAGGGAGAATCCAAGAAGTGTGTGAATGCTGCTTCTGAGTTTCAGGTAATTAAAAATCCAATATTCTCCAAGAAGGAAAGGAGACTCAGAATCATGATGGCCTAAAAGTAAACATGATTAAAAAATCTTCCTTCATAAAGAATTAATATTTAATCCTCATCCTCATAACCAATGCTTAGGTGTGGAAACTATTTCTTTTCTAGTCCTGGGTAAATGTCAAGATTTACATTTAAATGGGCCTGTTTTGCCTAGAGCCTGTAGCTGGGGCCCTCGTGAGAGAGTTAATTTATATAGTTTTAGATGTGCAGGTTTCATTAGAGTTCAGCCTTGAAGTAAGTTGTGGAGGCCAGTCTTCCAAGCTCCCTAAGCAGATTTCTTCCTAAAGGAGCAGCCTCACATTTTGAATGCAACTTCCTATGGAATTTATCCTTTACTGGAATCTTTCTTCCTTTTGTTGTCTGCAAGCAGGATGATGCCCTTCTTTCCTCTTGCAAACCCAGGGACAATGACAGCGGGGAGCAAAAGGGATCCCTGCAGCACTTGTGTAGCCCCAAGCAAGTGCCTCAGGAAGCAGCTGCTTTCTTCACACTGGGCCTCACTGAGCATTACACAGGTCAGGTGCATTTAAGCCTCTTTAGTGAAGATCAGTTTAGCTGATTTCAGAGCTTTAGAAAATCCAGAGATTTACTTTTGAAGGAATGACCACTTAAGGCCTAGGGTGACAAGTATTGTGGCTGTTCATGGTTAAGTTACTTTGGATTAGGATGAGAAAAAGTGATTAAGCTGAGGTCCTCTCCCAGGGGACCTTCGCTGAACACTTTTATGAAGAGCTGTGTGGCTACATGAAGGTCTGACTTGGGGAGCCTGTGAGATGGCTTTCCCTCTTGCCAGTGACTGCACCACTGTTGTGGACCAGCACAGTGCCATGCAGACTTTATGATTATCCCTCTTTGGTAAGGAAGAAGGTGAGGCTCTGTGAGGCCACCTAGGTTGCTCCAGAGGCCATCATTAAATCCTGATCAGAACCAAGGCTTGAAACAAGCCCTGGGCCCATATAAGGCATGGCCATTTTCATAAAATTTCTGCGTGCCCTCCAGTCTTTCCCCTTAGCTTGGAGACAGGCATCTCTTCCGGATCTGTCAGGAAGAGGAATCAGAGGGCTGGCTTTCGGGGAGGATGTACATCTGTTGCCCATCCTGCCCAGCCCTCCATTAGGCTGGCAGTGTTGATGTTCTTTTTGTAAAAGATGCTAAGAAAGATTGAGGGTAGAAGGAGAGGAAAGTGTCAGAGGATGAGATGGCTGGATGGCATCACCGATGCAATGAACATGAACTTGGGCAAACCTCAGGAGATGGTGAGAGACAGGGAAGCCTGGCATGCTGCAGTTCCACGGGGTTGCACAGAGTCGGACATGACTGGGTGACTGAACAACAATAACATCTGTATATCTGCCTGGCTAGCTTGCACTTTCACTGCCTTCTACAATATATCTGGACTGTCCTCCCACCTCTAGCTCCTCCCTCTCCTTTAGCCGGGGACACCTACATACTTCTCCAGGAAGGTGGAGGCCATCCAGGGATATCTGTAGCTTCCATTTCCAAGGCCATCTGTCATCTTGCTTCTATAGCCATTTTCCCCTCCCCTTCCTGTCATAGCAGAGGAGCTTTGAGCTTCTTTTTCTGAGGCCAACAGCCTCCCATGCTCTGGATTCTGTCCTTTCTTTCTGCTTTGGGATCTTTCTTTGTCCATGAGACCTCCCCTCCAACTCTCATGTCTCCTATGGTACGGAGAGAAAACCAGCTGAGCACACAAGAGAACCAGCTAGGAAGTTGTGTCCTCACAGTGGAACTTCTCGTCTTTGCCAGTCTCACCCTGTCCCTTACCCCTCCACCCTTATCCATCAGGTGGGTTGCCTGCACTCCCTTCCCATGCGGTGTCAGGATTCACAGACCCCAAACATGCAGACTGTCATCTGCTCATCTTCAGCCTGGTCTCTCACCAGAGTCCCAGATTCAAATATCCTCTTGCTCTCTTGACATCTCACTTGGACAAATGATGCTTGGACCCTTGGATGTGCCGAATTGCAGCCTGGCACATGCAAATGCCCCTCCCTTCCTCCCATCCCTGTCCATCCTCCCCTGTCAGTGCAGCTTTCATCCCCAGGCTGTTTGGACCCTGCAGAACAGTCACTTATCTGCCGCATCATTGCTCACATTGCCCTAGAAACCTCTGTAGCACTGAGTGTTTCTCTGGAATCTGGCACCCTCCTCAGCACAGCCTCCACGATCCTGGCCATGTGGTGACATGTTCACCATCATGTCCTGAGGCAGCTGCCCAGCACTTCTAGGCCACGAGAGTGCTTGCTGTCTGCATTAGCAGATGTTAGTCCCCTCTTCCACAGGGCTGAGTCCTCTCACCAGACTGTGAACTCTTGAATACGGGGCTTGTAGCCCACGTGCCTATCTCAGTGCTGTGCAAAGAGCAGGCAACCGGTAAGTGTTTGACAAATTAACGAGAGAATAGAACACACAAACGAATCATGCTGAGCAAATCATGTGCATTTGGCTTTGCATTTCTTCACCATTAATATGGGGTTACCGCCTCAATCCTAACCTTCTCCTGGGGTCCTCAGAATGGTGGCTTTCAAATTTTACTGTACACTGAAATCACTTGGAAAGCTCATAAAGCACAAAGTGATGGGCTCCAACCCCCAGGAATGAGAGCCAGCTAATCTCAGCTGGATCCTGTGAATGTGGAGTTCTAACAGATTCCAGGTAATGCTGATGGTGCTGGCCCAGGACCACACTTTGAGAACAACTGCTGCAGACATGTGGATCAAAGAACTTCTCAGCTCACAGCCTGGCCTCTCTGCTGCCCCTAAGGAGCTCTGGTCACAGAGTGTACACTCTTAGGAAGGCTGGACCTACAATTAGGCACCTGTCAGCTTAAAAGGAAGGGTGAGAAGCTGCTGGAATAGATCATCAAATGATCAATTTGCAGCTGCTTGGGAGAGCAGAAACGAGCATGTGGCAATCGATAGGCTACAGTAGATAATGAGCAGGGGTGAATGCCTGACTTGCCCTTAGGAGCGGGGGCCCAGCCCCCTGGCAGCACAGAGTTCAACTACAAGCCCAGCCACTCATTCTGTCCATGCCAGCTGAGACCCTCCATCAGCCAGGCTGTGCTGGGTGCTGGCATCCCACATGGGGCAGCCCCCTGGTCTTTCCACTGTGCCTGAGGAGAGGCCAGTAAAGACTGCCCACATGGTGGATGCTGATCACACCTTCTAGTGAGTGCCTGCTGTGAGCTGAGTCCTAGAAGGTTGTCTAAGCCCCAGTCCTTTCTGGTTTTCCAAGTATCTGTCTCTCCATGAGACCCTGTGTCGGCTCTGCTCACCGGACCCTTCATTTCACAAATGGTCTCACTCAGGTACGGGCATCTTTGTTTCTCCCCAGGGCACCCCCATATCTTGTCAGCACAAAAGAAGGAATCACTGCCTACAAAGAACTTGTGGCTTATTTTTTAAATTGAGGTAGAGTTGATTTACAACGTTGTGCTAGTTTCAGATATATAGCATAGTGATTCAGTTACATATCTATCTATGTATCCATCTGTCTATATCTAACTTGTATTTATTTAAAGGTACAAAACTGCAACACAAGTCAAGTAATTGTTACCTGTAAATTGAACTGAGCTGGATAGGCTAGCCTCTACATTCTTCCCAACCTGGCCTGGGCGGGGAGGGTTGTAATGAGAAGTCGGGGCTGATGCCACCATATCACATCTGGAAAGGAAGTTGTCACTCAAAGCTGCCAGATCAATTGACACACCTGTGAAGAGATGCATACATCTGGCATCTAAATTGAAATGTCAACTATGATATAGGCAGAAACAACTGCACCATATCCACTTCCCATGAGAAAATGAACAGGGTTCCCCACCAGAGACTGAATGCATCAAACACCTAATCCTGGCGGTGGTGAGTCACTGAGGGATGGTCACCAGCTCAGAAACGGGCGCAGCACCTAGTGAGCATCAGGCACTGTCCCGATCCTCATACCTATTAGCTTACTCATCCTCACAACAATCCTGTGAGCTGGGAGGTACTATCACCCCCGTTGTACAGATAAGGAAACGGAGGCTCGGCAAGGTTCAAGAACTTCTCTGAGGTCACATGGCTATCAAGCACACCTGAAGGCTTGGGCAGATTTTTTGGAAGATGGGTATCAGCGTGTGGGGTCTCCACTTAGGGTCCCAGTGTTTCTGATGCTGGCTGAAGTGTGAGAGCCACTGGCTTGGGTGTGTGGGGGCTGGTAAAGAAAATTTGTGGGAAAAGAGATTGCAGGAGAGGGTGCTTTACAATCTTGAACACATGCTGGTGGACTGTTCTGTGTTTGGGTCAGAAATGACTTTTTCCTGTCAGATCTAGTGGCAGAGGGGCTGAAGCTAGTTCCACAGTAGGCTCACATATTGATGGAGCAACTCACAAATCATCTACAGGCATGGGGGTGGTCTTCTTCATTGATTGGTCTCAGGAGGGCAGTGGCTGAGGTGCTGAGGGAAAGGATGGGAGGGGAAAGAAGACATACAGATAAACAGCAGATGCTCACAGGCCTGCCCCTCTGACCACCCGGCCCTATAACCCCCGCCATCCTCCTACCTGGGTCCTGGAAATCCGTGCCTGGCTCCCTGATTAGTACTGTCTGCCTTGCCATGGTGTCTTGTTTGCCTTCTTTTGTGGCAATAGTTTGCACAAACTTTTGGTGACAGCTTTGCTTGAGAATAGTCAAATGATGCCGCATCTGCTTGACTTCCTTTGCTCCTCTCCCTCCTCTATACCTGCTAAGGACAGTGCCTGCCTGGACCTTCCCAGTCTTCTGAGACTGACCAAACTGATGTGACATTGTCATCACAACCAGATCATCCTCATATCAAATTCATCAACTCAAAGCTGTCCTTCTTGCTATGTGTGTGTGTGTGTGCTAAGTTACTTCAGTCATGTCCAGCTATTTGTGACCCTATGGACCATAGCCCGCCAAGCTCCTCTGTCCATGGGATTCTCCAGGCAAGAATACTGGACTGAGTTGCCAGTGCCTTTCTCCAGGGGATCTTCCCAACCCTGGGATCAAACCTATGACTCTTGCATCTCCTACATTGGCAGGTGAGTTCTTTACCACTAGCACTGCCTGGGAAGCTCTCTTTTTTGCTAACTTGTTTCTAAGAGGAGATCAGAAGCTACAAAGAGATTGGCATCTTAATCTGCCTTAAACATAATTGTGTCACAAGTTTGTAAGGTATGTGTGTATGAGGGTTCATGTTTTGTGTGTGTCTGATTGCTGGAGAAACATCTATTTCTGCTTTATGGACTATGCCAAAGCCTTTGACTGTGTGGGTCACAATAAACTGTGGAAAATTCTGAAAGAGATGGGAATACCAGACCACCTGACCTGCCTCTTAAGAAACCTGTATGCAGGTCAGGAAGCAACAGTTAGAACTGGACATGGAACAGACTGGTTCCAAATAGGAAAAGGAGTATGTCAAGTCTGTATATTGTCACCCTGCTTATTTAATTTCTATGCAGAGTACATCATGAGAAATGCTGGCTGAAGGAAGCACAAGCTGGAATCAAGATTGCTGGGAAAAATATCAATAACCTCAGATATGCAGATGACACCAGCCTTTTGGCAGAAAGTGAAGAACTAAAAAGCCTCTTGATGAAAGTGAAAGAAGGGAGTGAAAAAGTTGGCTTAAAGCTCAACATTCAGAAAACTAAGATGATGGCATCCAGTCCCATCACTTCATGGGAAATAGATGGGGAAACAGTGGAAACAGTGGCTGACTTTATTTTTCTGGGCTCCAAAATCACTGCGTATGGTGATTGCAGCCATGAAATTAAAAGACGCTTACTCCTTGGAAGGAAGGTTATGACCAACCTAGATAGCATATTGGAAAGCAGAAACAGTACTTTGCCGACTAAGGTCCGTCTAGTCAAGGCTATGGTTTTTCCTGTGGTCATGTATGGATGTGAGAGTTGGACTGTGAAGAAGGCTGAGCGCTGAAGAATTGATGCTTTTGAACTGTGGTGTTGGAGAAGACTCTTGAGAGTCCTTTGGACTGCAAGGAGATCCAACCAGTCCATACTAAAGGAGACAAGTCCTGGGTGTCCATTGGTAGGACTGATGTTGAAGCTGAAGCTCCAATACTTTGGCCACCTGATGGGAAGAGCTGACTCATTGGAAAAGACCGTGATGCTGGGAAAGACTTGGCCAGGAGGAGAAGGGGACAGCAGAGGATGATATAGTTGGATGGCATCATCGACTTGATGGACATAGATTTGGGTAGCTCCGGGAGTTGGTGATGGACAGGGAGGCCTGGCGTGCTATGGTTCATGGAGTCGCAAATAGTCGGACATTACTGAGTGACTAAACTGAACTGAACTGATTGCTGGACACTCATGAAGAAATGACTTAGGCTGATAGCCTTCAGATCAATTATATAGCACATTTGAAAATGGAAAATATTGTACAAAAGTTATTCCTGTTATCTCAGGAGTGTTCCAGTTAGTTAGATCATCATCTGGAGCCATAATCCTTCATAAATTGCTCCATGTATTTTCTGCAATGAAGGCATGATTCCTGCCCCATGGCTATGGTTATGTTCTGCCTAGGCAAGGCTAGTATGGAATATGTTAATTATCTGAAACACCTCACACACAGACAATTTTGTTTAGTCAGGTGAAATAAAATTTACACTCCATACATTTCACCCATTAAAAGTGTGCAATTCAATATTTTGGGGGGTTTTTGGTGTAATAAGAGTTATGCAATTACTATAATTTTAGAGTATTTCATCACACCCCAAAGACATCTAATACTCACTAGCAATTCTTCCCCAGTACCCTTTCTCCAAGCCTCTGGCAAATACTAATCTACTTTCTGTCTCTATAGATTTGCCTACTCTAAACATTTTGTATAAATAGAATCAAATAATATGTGGCCTTTTACTTATGGCATCTCGCTTAGTATAATGTTTTTGAGGTTCATCCACATAGTGTTTATCAGCAGTTTATTCATTTATGAATGGATAGTATTCCATTGTGTATATATGTTGCTGCTGCTGCTGCTAAGTCACTTCAGTCGTGTCCGACTCTGTGACCCCATAGACGGCAGCCCACCAGGCTCCGCCATCCCTGGGATTCTCCTTTATACCACATTTAAAACAATCAATTGATATACCGACACTTGGGCTGTTTCCACCTTTTGAAAATTGTGAACAGTGCTGCTATGAACAGGGATGTACATGCCTTTGTTTGAGAACCTGTTTTCACTTCTCTTGCGTGTATATCTAAGAGTGGAATTGCTGGGTATATGGCAAAACTGTATCTAACTTTTTGAAGAGACACCAGACAGTTTCCCACAGAGGCTGAACAGTTTTACTTTCCCACCACTAATGTATGAGGGGCCTAATTTCTCTACATGTTCAATAACTCTTGTTATTTTACCTTTCTGATTATAGCCATCCTAAGGGGTGTGAAATATCAATAACCTTAGATATTCAGATGACACCACCCTTATGGCAGAAAGTGAAGAACTAAAAAGCCTCTTGATGAAAGTGAAAGAGAAGAGTGAAAAAGTTGGCTTAAAGATCAACATTCAGAAAATGAAGATCATGGCATCTGGTCCCATCATTTCATGGGAAATAGATGGGGAAACTGTGGAAACAGTGTCAGATTTCATCTTTTTTGGGCTCCAAAATCACTGCAGATGGTGATTGCAGCCATGAAATTAAAAGATGCTTACTCCTTGGAAGAAAAGTTATGATCATTCTAGATAGCATACTCAAAAGCAGAGACATTACTTTGCCAACAAAGGTCCATCTAATCAAGGCTATGGTTTTTCCAGTGGTCATGTATGGATGTGAGAGTTGGACTGCAAAGAAGGCTGAGCACAGAAGAATTGATGCTTTTGAACTATGGTGTTGGAGAAGACTCTTGAGAGTCCCTTGGACTGCAAGGAGATCCAACCAGTCCATTCTGAAGGAGATCAGCCCTGGGATTTCTTTGGAAGGAATGATACTCCAGTACTTTGAATGAAACTCCAGTACTTTGGCCACCTGATGCGAAGAGTTGACTCATTGGAAAGACTCTGATGCTGGGAGGGATTGGGAGCAGGAGGAAAAGGGGATGGCAGAGGATGAGATGGATGGATGGCATCACCAGCTCGATGGACTTGAGTTTAAGTGAACTCTGGGAGATGGTGATGGACAGGGAGGCCTGGTGTGCTGTGATTCATGGGGTTGCAAAGTGTCAGACACGACTGAGCAACTGAACTGAACTGAACTGAACTGAAGGAGTGTGAAATGGAATGTTATTGTGGTTTTGATTTGCTTTCCCTGATGATGTTGAGCATTTTTAAAATATGCTTATTGGCCATTTGTACATCTTCTTTGGAGAAATATACATTTTGATCCTTTGTCCGTTTGTTAATTAGGTTATTTAAATTTTTCTCATTGATTTTTATGAATTCTTTATATATTTAGATACAAGTCCTTCATGGAATACATGATGTACAAATATTCTCTCCATTCTATTTTTAAGATTACATTTCACTTATAGCGAAATATATAATATTTTGTCTAAGTTCCCTGTGTTTTATAACATACCTTTGTAACTTATTTTATACCTGATTAGTTTGTACCTCTTAATTCTTCACCCCATATTACCCCTCCCTCTTCCCTCTCTCCATTGGTAACCACTAGTTTATTCTATCTGTGAGGTCTGTTTCTTTTTTGTTATATTCACTAGTTTGCTCTTTGTTAGATTCCAAATATGTATTTGTCTTCCTCTGTTTGACTTATTTTACTTAGCATAATCCCCTCCATGTCCATGCATGTTGTTGAAAATGGCAAAATTTCATTCTTTCTTATGGATGAGTAGTATGCTGCTGCTGCTGCTGCTGCTGCTGCTGCTAAGTCGCTTCAGTCGTGTCTGATCCTGTGCGACCCCATAGATGGCAGCCCACCAGGCTCCCCCATCCCTGGGATTCTCTAGGCAAGAATACTGGAGTGGGTTGCCATTTCCTTCTCCAAGATGAGTAGTGTATATATATATAAATAAAACATCATCTTTATTCCTTCATCTGTTAATGGACATTTAGGTTGCTTCCATGTCTTGGCTATTGTAAATAGTGCTACTATCAACATTAGAGTACATGAATCTTTTCAGATTAGACTCTTCATCTTTTCCAGGTGTATATTCAGGAATTGCTGGGTCATATGGACTGAAGTGACTTAGCAGCAGCAACAGCATGGTAGTTCTATTTTCAATTTTTTAAAAAGAAACTTCCACACTGTTTTCCACAGTGGTTGCACCAATTTATACCCCCACCAACAGTACAATAGTGTTCCCTTTCTCCACATTCTATTCTATAAAAGGTAAAAAAAAAAAAAAAAAGTTGTCTTTTTACTTTCTCAATGGTATCCATCTATTTTTTACATTTTGTCATCTGTGTTTTTGGTGTGGTGTCTAAAAGCCTTCCTTTTGCTGGTGCCTGTGCCCTGGTAGCTCCCAGGAAGCAGAGAGAGAGGAAACAAGACACTAACTGATTTGTGCTGCAGATTGTTACTGAATTTCCCCATCCCACTCCCTGTGATCCTAACAACTCCTCCCTCTTCAGTAGTGATCCTTCACTCAGCCACCATAGACAGGAACAGCTTTTGCTGTTTGAAAACCAATTTTCTGCTGTTATGGCTGAAGGAAAGGATCTGTATTGGTAAGTAGATTATAGGTTTGTGTAGCAAAGAGCTGAGTCATGGGAAAAGACCCTGATGCTGGGAAAGATTGAGGGTAAGAGGAGAAGAGGGTGACGCTGATTCAATGGATATGAGTTTGAGCAAATGCTGGGAGTTTGTGAAGGACTGGAAAGTCTTGAGTGCTGCAGTTCATGGGGTCTCAAAGAGTTGGATATGACTTAGCAATTGAACAACAACAACTCTTTTCCCTTTTTAGCCTCACCCTGTAAGCTCACCAGGAGTGTCTGTAGTCCCAAGCTCTGGGCTCTTCTAGAATTCTGCTATTTAAGTTACCTTTCTTCGTAACTTCTATAAGCAACTGTAGGTACCCAGGTTTCTGCTATCTCTGGTCTGCCAAATTAGTTGTCACCTTCTTAGCTGCTCTCCCTTCTGCAAAATGTGGTTGATATTTCTCATCTGCTGTTATCTTTACATGTGTTTTCATTGTACTTGAAGATTTATACCTTTCAATTTTTTAAAAATGTTACTTTAGTGGTATTTTATGAAGGGATAGACACAGACTTGTGTTTTCAATTTACCTGTATCAAATGAGGTATGGTGAGAATGACAGAAACCATGTAAGACATTTCAATTAGAGATTTAGCACGAGGTATTGGTGTTGGGGACGTCCCAGGTGGCACAGTGGTAAAGAACCCACCTGCCAATGCATGCGATGTAAGAGATGTGGGTTTGATTTCCTGGGTCAGGAAGATTCCCCTGGAGGAGGACATGGCAACCCACTCCAGTATTCTTGCCTTGACAGTCCCATGGACAGAGGAACTTGGCAGGCTATGGTCCATATGGTTGCAAAGAGTTGGGCATGATGAAGTGACTTAGCACATTGGTATTGGAGGACTGAAGGAGCAGAGTGAAGGGAGCCCTGCAGTAACTCAGGTATGAGGAACAGCATGGAAAAGCTATTATGCTTAAGGTTGTAGAAAGAAATGGATTTCCCCAGGCCTTAGAAACTCAGAGATGGGGCCACTGAGATCTTCAAGGAGTTGGCTTGTGGCTCGACTTCTGAAGGCACAGCATCTTTGTTAGGCTGCTGAGCGTACTTCAAGAGCAGTTGTCATAATCCTGAGGGGTGTGCTGCAGAGCCAGGGCTGGGAGTTCCACAGAACGTTGGAGCTAACATGTTTTACTCCTCTACAGGAAAGCTAGTGATGCTGGTGCCGACGGGACCCCATTCTCCCTTCCTGTCACCAGTGCCTTCCAGTGGTGCATCTTAACCAGCACCAGCTGGTTCTGAAGTCTGGGAATGGCTGTCTGCAGATTTTCAGACTTGCTATCATAGAATAGAGTAGGGAAAGACAGGCTTGGGGCTGAAAGACAGGATTTTAAGCAGCCACCTTGGTGGCCCATGTGGAGGATGGAATGAAAAGGATGGAGTTTCAGGGAACTTTAAAGAGGATGTAGCAATAGTTTTGGAGAAAAGCTATGAGAACTGGCCCACAGATACAAGGTCAGTTAGAGAATCATTTGGAAAGTAAAGTCCTTGCTATTTGGGGAATAGCTAAAGTAGTGGAGGAAGAGGGAGAAGGAGAAATCAAGGATAAATTTCCCGCATTAGATTTGGAAAACTGGTTGGCTGTTAGTCTAATTCATTGGATCTGGGCACAGAGAATAGTGCTGAGCTCAATTCTGAGTTCAAGTTCTTGTGGACATCCATGTGACAGGCTGTGGAATGTTAGGTTGAGAGTCATATGAGAAGTCTGTGCTGGGGTCCCAGCTTTGGGAGCTGTTGGCATATGAGTGGTGATTTTAGCTTTGGAAATGTATGTAGAGGGTCCTAGAGTAAGCTCTGGGGGACATCAACCTTTACCTACAGACAAGCTGTCCTTCTAAGCTGTGATTTCCCAGGGATGAGCACCAGGTCATGTTGTATGGCTTGTAGTTGGCAACTCTGCAGAGTGAACCTTGTTTCCAGACAGCTTTACCTGGGGAGACCCCACCCACTGGTGCCCTCACAGGTTATCTATCTATCATCCAATCAATGTTGACCGCTGAGTCCTGCACAGCACTGGAACCTCCAGGATTCTGTTCTCCTTTCAGGAAACCTGCTCCTGTGCAGGGCAGGGAAGGGAGGGTGATGGTGGTAGGTTGGAGCATGGTGCTTTGGCCCCCTCCCCTGCAGACAGCTACCTTCTAGCTCAGGAACACACCCAGCTGATGTTCTGGGACAATCCTTCTCACCATCTCTCCACTGAGCTGCACTGCCACTCAGGAGAGTTTATCTCCTTACTTGAGCACAAGGAAACACACTGCTTAGAACAGAAAGGCTGCCATCAGCCTTCCTGGGCTTAACAGGGTCACTCACTTACTGGTTCAGTCTATGCCTTTGTCTCAGTCTGGAGAGGTAGCACGACAGAGCCCTGGGCCTGTCAGAAGACCCGAGCCACAGGCAGCATCCCTTTTCTCTAAGGGGACACTGTTTAGTCATTGTGCTCACAGGCTTACCTCATCTTGGTGGGAACTGGTCAGGGATTTGGGATGGTCTGTCAATCGCTCTCCCATTCGTTCATTATTCATTTATTCAACAGAATATTTTTGAGAGCCTACTGCAGGTGAGACACAGCTAACGAGATGCTGTGGAGTCCTTGGAAGGTGGGTTCTGCAGAGTGCACCTGAGCTGGTCCTTGAAAGTCTAAAAGCGGGTAGGGGAGTGTGGCAGAGACTGGAGCAAGAGGCTGCTAGAGCCAGAATAGGGGCCCCAGAGGTGGGAGGGGCTGACAGGTCACTTGGCCCAGGTTGTGCAAACCTCATGAGGCACAGCAAGGAGTGTGGACTGCACCTTGGGACCACCAAAGCACAGAGATGTTTGAAGCTGTGATGTGGACAAGCTGCTCTTTAGGAAGGGCTGCAAGGTGGGGGATGGGTTTAAGATAGCGAAGCTGGACCATGGTCACCAACGTGCCAAGAAAGGCCTTTGGTGCCATCCTCTGCACAATGATCTTATCTACATCTGTTTCTTCGGTAGAGATGGTTCTTGGGGAAAAAAAAAAATTGTTTCTCACCTGTTTGTTTGAAGGAAGGCTGCATTGTCTATGTGCTGAAGATTGCTGCCCCAGTCTGCTGTGATAATTAGCCTCTTTTATATCACTCTTAGGCTGCCCAGGTTGTTTTTAAGAAAAAGATGCTGTTTATGTATCTCATGAGACCCATAATTGCATATGTCTAGTGTTTGTATCAAATTGCTTTAAAATGTATCAGGCAACAGGCAGTGTATTATCTATAGAGAACAGATTAATACTTTTCTAAATTAACATTTTGTATTTTTTCAGCAGATTTGAGCTATGAAAAATATTCCAATAAATTCTTATTGTTCCATTAATTAAATCAGTTCTCTCCTAAATATAGAAAAAATGGTTAGTGGGTCCATGTCAGGACATAATGAAGACCTATGTAAAACGTATTGGCAAGAAACTTCTAGAGGAGAACTTTGAAGTGGGGAGCAGGGGTAACTGCTGTATCACACTGGGTGTCTTTCCAGTGGAATAGTTGCATCTTGACATCATTATCAAAATCAGTGCATTTTCCTGAGAAACTTACAAGGTTTATTTGCTTATGAAATACACTGTACACAGAGATTATGCTGGCTGATTTGCCAGACATTGTTGGGCTGAAAATTTTTTTAAAGTCAGTATTTTTTGGGGTGGTCCTAATTCATTCATTTTCCGTAATTAATTTCATTGACCAAGAATCTATAATTGCTTTTGATGATTGATTGCATTTACTCATCAGGTGGCTTCCCAGGTGGCTCAGTGGGTAAAGCCTCCACCTGGGATGCAGGAGATGCAGGTTTGATTCCTGGGTGAGTTAGATCCCATGGAGGAGGGCTTGGCAACCCACTCGAGGATTCCCACCTGGAGAACTGCATGGACAGAGGAGCCTGGTGGGCTACAGTCCAAGGGGTCGTGAAAGAGTTGGACACGACTGAGCAGCTAAACAACGACAATCAACATGCATACCTGTGTCCTTTTTTCCTATTTAAAAACTGTTTTTATCTGAGCATAGTTGCTTTACAATGTTGAGTTAGTTTCTACTGCACAGAAAAGTGATTCAGTCACATGTATACATATCTCCCCTCTTTTTTGGATTTCCTTCCCATTTAGGTCACACAGAGCACTGAGTAGAGTTCCCTGTGCTTATAGCAGGTTCTCATTAGTTATCTATTTTATACATAGTATCAATAGCATATACACATGTCAGTCCCAGTCTCCCAATTCATCCCCCCCCCTTTCCCCTCTTAGTGTCCACACGTCATATACACATGTCAGTCCCAGTCTCCCAATTCATACCCCCCTTTCCCCTCTTAGTGTCCACACGTCATATACACATGTCAGTCCCAGTCTCCCAATTCATACCCCCCTTTCCCCTCTTAGTGTCCACACGTCATATACACATGTCAGTCCCAGTCTCCCAATTCATACCCCCCTTTCCCCTCTTAGTGTCCACACGTCATATACACATGTCAGTCCCAGTCTCCCAATTCATACCCCCCTTTCCCCTCTTAGTGTCCACACGTCATATACACATGTCAGTCCCAGTCTCCCAATTCATACCCCCCTTTCCCCTCTTAGTGTCCACACGTCATATACACATGTCAGTCCCAGTCTCCCAATTCATACCCCCCTTTCCCCTCTTAGTGTCCACACGTCATATACACATGTCAGTCCCAGTCTCCCAATTCATACCCCCCTTTCCCCTCTTAGTGTCCACACGTCATTACACATGTCAGTCCCAGTCTCCCAATTCATACCCCCCTTTCCCCTCTTAGTGTCCACACGTCATATACACATGTCAGTCCCAGTCTCCCAATTCATACCCCCCTTTCCCCTCTTAGTGTCCACACGTCATATACACATGTCAGTCCCAGTCTCCCAATTCATACCCCCCTTTCCCCTCTTAGTGTCCACACGTCATATACACATGTCAGTCCCAGTCTCCCAATTCATACCCCCCTTTCCCCTCTTAGTGTCCACACGTCATATACACATGTCAGTCCCAGTCTCCCAATTCATACCCCCCTTTCCCCTCTTAGTGTCCACACGTCATATACACATGTCAGTCCCAGTCTCCCAATTCATACCCCCCTTTCCCCTCTTAGTGTCCACACGTCATATACACATGTCAGTCCCAGTCTCCCAATTCATACCCCCCTTTCCCCTCTTAGTGTCCACACGTCATATACACATGTCAGTCCCAGTCTCCCAATTCATACCCCCCTTTCCCCTCTTAGTGTCCACACGTCATATACACATGTCAGTCCCAGTCTCCCAATTCATACCCCCCTTTCCCCTCTTAGTGTCCACACGTCATATACACATGTCAGTCCCAGTCTCCCAATTCATACCCCCCTTTCCCCTCTTAGTGTCCACACGTCATATACACATGTCAGTCCCAGTCTCCCAATTCATACCCCCCTTTCCCCTCTTAGTGTCCACACGTCATATACACATGTCAGTCCCAGTCTCCCAATTCATACCCCCCTTTCCCCTCTTAGTGTCCACACGTCATATACACATGTCAGTCCCAGTCTCCCAATTCATCCCCCACCCCTTTCCACTCTTAGTGTCCACACGTTTTGTTTTGTGTCATTCTAATGACTGTGTCCTGAAGCCGCTTCTCCTAATTTTGCACAGAGGTGAAGCTAGTACAGCTCCTCTTTCACGGATACAAGCCTGAGAGGCCAGAGGAGCACAGTCTGTGACTGGACGGATGCTGTGGGTGTGGGAGCTGCCAAGAGCTCATCCTGCGTTTTCTTGACCCCTGTTGACTAATCCACTGAGGGTGGGTCTGTGCCCATCTCCCCCACCTGACAGTGGCTCTGAGCCAGGCTGATGGGGTAATGATCCCCTGCAGAGCATGGAGCAGGCCCTGAGCTGGGCCCTGGGGCCTGGCTCCCCAGAGTCACACTGCTGCTGCCCTTTACTTGGCCTTGCCCGGCGGGTGCCACACTTAACCTCTGCAGCCTGTAACTCTCTTTTCCAGGCACACGTGCTCGTCATCCTGCCTGTGCCACACTCCTGTTATTATCATTACACTACTGTCACTCAAGGCTGTCACTCCAGGTCACTTCTTCTGTGGCTCTGGGCTGCATGTCCAGCTACCTCTTTGATGTCCTGAAAGTACCTCCAGTGGACCTTCCTGTCCTGAGTCCTGATCTTCCCCACCCAGTGGGTCATTTCCCTCGACCACCTATGTCAATGGTCCCCTCATGACCTGGCAGGCAGTGAACTCAGGGTCATTCTGGATATCACCTTCTCTTCAGCTCCCTTGGCCTGTCTTCCTGAGTCCACCTTCGAATTATAATTGGATACAGACAACTCTCCATGGCCACCACCAAGCACTCTTCACCTCTTCCATTTGGATGAATGCAACAGTTTTCTGCCTATGTGGTCTTTACAAACCAAGTCACTGCTTGGCTTAAAACCCCCCTTCATTTAAAACAAAAGTCATGGTTGTGGGCCACTAGAGCCCACATCGTGGTCACTCCCTCTTCCTTAGATACTCCCCCCTTCCACTCCACAAGGGCAGCCACAAAGTCCTTCCTGGTTTCTTGCTGAGTGTGTTCCTTGCACCCAGGGCTCTTGTGGGTTGCTCCCATCTGAAGCACCCTAGGCAAGCCCGTGTTCCCCTGGCCTAGAGCCTGTGACTGTAGGATTGGGCTGCTCCATTTGGCATCTGCCAGGGAGCACTGAGGACCAGCCTACCCTCCCCAATTCCTCCCCAGCGCCACTGCAACCCTCTGTCTGGAAATCTGGACTGTGGGCTCTGAGTTTCAGAGGGAACAAGCTAGGAGACACACTAGTGCCAGGCGGGGGCTTGGGTATTCTTCTTAAAGGTCAGGAACTTGACTGCGACCCAGGGAAAGGGGCTGCCTCCTCTGAGTCTCAGCTTCTCCTTGATATAGCAAGGCCACTTCTACCCTCTCTCTTCCACCCCAATAATCAGTGCATCAGTCACCTCAATCACTTGAACTCTCACTTGTCTGTACTTCCTGTACTTCATCTCAGTTGGACCCAGTGTTACTTCAGGAGAGCACTGCTCTCCCTGACCTCACTGGCCAGGCAGGCTCGGCTCTGCAGCTACAGGAGGATGACAAAGCGTGGCTGATGGGAGGATGGGGTCCTTTATTAGGGAGAGTTCTGGCTCCTGAGGGAAGAACTTGACAAAAAGAACAGATGCCGCTCAGTCACCTTCTAAGGAGGCCTTTGTTCTGGTGGCCACTGGGGGCTTATTATGTAGACTCGGGAGCAGTCACTGTGAAAGCCCTGAGTCCCTTGCAACACTGAGGAAAGAGGAACAGTGGTGATATGTCCAGCATGGGGCTTGTTTTTTTGGAAGACTAAAATTCTAACAAGAATTAAAAAGTTTTTGGCTAAGTTGTATGTGATTTAATTCCCTCTCTGTCTGTCTATCTTGAGTCCAGCAGCAAAAGTCTGGATGCTTTCTGGCTTTTCTATGAGAGATGATTTTTCCTGGAAACTTGAAGAGATGCTGTGTTTTGAAAGAAAACAGAGACTATGTGTGGAACATAGGGGTCAGAGAACTGGGCACATAGATAAACTGCAAACAAACCAAACCATTTTATGTCCCCAGAACATAAACTGTTAAGAACAGAGATTCAGAAACATCATCCTATCTCATATGAGGCCATACACTCTCTCTTTTCTGAGGTTGTTCAAGGGTAGAAACTGCCTTTCAGAGATGTCTCCGGGCATGCTCAGTCCCACTGCCCTGCAAGGAGCAGAAGCCTCAAGGCTAGTTTTGGAGACCTATCCTCACCCGCTTACCCTGTTTCCTCCAGCCTTCTGAAAACAGGGAAATTTAATGAGGTCAAAATAGACAGGAGAGAGCCTTGCTCTCCAGGTCCCAGGCACGTTGGCACATATCTTGGGCCAGCAATGGGGATCAAAGGAAGTGCATGGAGGTACAAGCCTCCTGCAGATGGCACAGATCCTAAACTTCTATGAGTTTCAGAGTTGACCAACAGGAGCTGAGGGAGGCAGAGTCCACTGGAAGGATTTTTAAAGAGCCTCCTGCTCATTATCTCAGTACAAATGCCTGCTCCTTGAATTTTAAAGGGCAGAGCAAATTCTAGGAAGAGAGAAGAAAGCAAGGTGTAGAAAAGGGAATGATGATTTTTGAAAGCATCTGTGTTACTATTATGCCTTACATGACATTTGTGTTAGTTAAGACTCTTAATGCTAGCTGATGTAACAAACAACCCAACATAATAAAGGTTTAATTTTGTTGACATTAAATCTTGAGCAGGCATTCAGCAGGCAGCTTGGCAATTCGTGAATCTTCAATGTGTAAGTGTTGCTATCTGCTAGGGCTTCCTCAGCATCCTCCACTGGTTGCTCTGGATCCAGCAGCCAACAGTCAGGGGAGAAAGAGGGCTTGCTGTTCAGCATGGGTGGGTGTGGACTGCAGGTGCTGTGTGCCATTTGCCACTGGCCTCATCAAACTCCGGAGAGGCTGAGGAATGTGGCCTTCCCATGTCTAGAAGGGGAGAGGGTCTTGGGGAGCACTGGCCACTTTTGCCACGTTGTCTCCTCCAGTCCTTGTGATGGCAGTGAGGACAGCTGCTATTCACAGGGAGGCAGGGAAGATCCTGGGAGGTCAGGGAGGCTGAGGCTCTCCCCTGGGTGAGGTGAGGAGCAAGGCCTTGACCTAATGCAAGTCTCTGGTCTAAAGTCCCTGCTTTTTCTTAGAATCAGTGTGAATGAAGTTTTGCTGGCTGAGGCTGGGCACCCAGGCTCTGTGCTGGGCTGTCTCACAATCACAGTGGGATGCATGTCTTTGTGAAAACTGAGGACTAGATCATGGGACTAGGTCAGTTCCCAAACTTTGCTGCCACTAGCTGAAATATTCCATGAATCTGAGTTCTGTTCCCTCCCAGGGGATCCCTAGACTCCTGGCAGTCTGAGACTAGACACTTAGAGCTTCATCTCTTTAATCTAAAACTGCTCCTATGTCAGACATAAAAGCACAAGCAAAATGTACCCTAGGATGTTAAACTGCTAACAGTCTACACTCAAGTGTAAGTGGAGGGTCTTGAGTGGGTCTGCAGTTACACTTGATCATCTCTTGGCCTGTCAGAAATGCTGGAGCCTCAGAAGGCAATTTTCCAGGCATGTCAGCTGAGGTTGGATGGCTCTGGCTTTATTGAATCCAGCCATTCAACAGTGGCTCATATTCTGGTCCACATTCCCACTCCATTATTCTCAGTCTGCCAGAGATGGCATCCTCATGTTCCCAATGTAGCTGCCACTGTGCCAGGTGTCATGTGCTGACTCCCTCTCCAGTGGAAGAAGAGGAGGTGTTTCTTCTCCTAGGTCTCTTTCATCAATGTGGAAAACTTTCCCAAAATGATCCCTAGAAGACTCTGTGTCGCCATTGCAAAGATTATTAATATGTCACAGGTCCATGCCTAGATTAATTGATGGCATGAGAAATGCTTTGGACCCCATCCCACTCCCTGTTCAGGAATGGGCCCTTTCCTCTGGAGCACACAGATACGTGGTGGAGGATGGCAAGCTGAACAGACTGGAGTCTGTTGGAAAGAAGGAAGGGGAAATATTGTTTAGTGGATGCCCAATGATGACTGCAATGTCCACTGTGGTTTTGAGGTCCCTTCAAATTCTAACAACAGTTTAATATTCCATTTGATGTAACTCTACAAGTATGTAAGCAGTTTCATCCTTCAGGAGGAAAATTCATAAGAAATAAATCAGTTGATACACTATATTTTGCCAATCTACTATGTATAGTACTTAGACTTACAATTTTGTTCTACAACTTGAATTTTCTGTATCCTGAGGAATAGCGATGTCCTTAGCATTGGACTTAATGTATAAATAGCACACAATTCTGTTCCATTGCTCCATTTGTCTAACCATATGCCACTGTGGCATAATCTTGAACATTATAACCTTCAGTTCAGTTCAGTTCAGTCGCTCAGTTGTGTCCGACTCTTTGTGGCCCCATGAATCGCAGCACACCAGGCCTTCCTGTCCATCCCCAACTCCCAGAGTTCACCCAGACCCATGTCCATGGAGTCAGTGATGCCATCTCATCCTCGGTCGTCCCTTTCTCCTCCTGCCCCCAAATCCCTCCCAGGGTCAGAGTCTTTTCCAATGAGTCAACTCTTCACGTGAGGTAGCCAAAATACTGGAGCTCAGCTTCAGCATCATCCCTTCCAAAGAAATCCTAGGGCAGATCTCCTTTAGAATGGACTGGTTGGATCTCCTTGCAGTCCAAGGGACTCTCAAGAGTCTTCCCAACACCACAGTTCAAAGGCATCAATTCTTCAGCACTCAGCCTTATTCATAACCTTAAGATGGGTAAATATGGTATTATTAATTTTCTGACATTCTTGGAAGTCTTTAAGATTGTTATGGTCCTTCTAGTCTACTACATTTCCATATATATCTTATGATGAGCTTGTCAGTTTCTGCATTTCTATCTGATGCCTTGTGTTTCTAAAGATTAAGTCAAAATAAAATATTCACCCAGTTAAAAAAAAAAAGGGGAAGAAATCTTAGCTACTGAACCTCAGCAGAATCACCTACCGCAAGAAGCCCCCTGGCTGCCCCAGGCAGTGTCTGGTGGTCTTTGTGGGATACACTTATTGTGTCTTGTCCCTGCATCCAGTCCTACACTGCTCTGTGGCATGGCACTACTTATGTCCTTCTTTGTTGAGACTGGGGGCTCCCAAGGGCCTGGGGTGGTCTGGCTGTCTGGCCCAGGCACTATTGGAATGGACAAATAGATGAATGAGGGATGAGAAACTAGTAGAGATGGGGGTGTCTTTAAGGCTGGAGTGTGAAAGAGGGTTGAGGAGAATCCCATGGTCTTTAGACTAAACATGTTGCAGTGTCTGGCCAACCAGAAGGTGAGCATCCTGGGGAGAACCCATCGCTGATCTTGGTTATAAAGATGATATGGCTTGCAATGAAGTCTTATACCTACATAGAGGTCATCCTCCCAGAAGATGGCACTGGGGTGTCCCTGAGGAGGCCCATGATATGGCACAGAGATGCACCAGTGTGGCTTTGGGGTCTCCCTGCAATGCTACTCCTTTCTTGGAAATCTGGAAATGTTCTGGGACCTCCTCACTGTGACCTCCCCACACTCTGGCCTCATTCCCATCCATGTGCTGTGCTTAGTCACTCATGTCCAACTCTTTGTGACCCCCTTGGACTATAGCCTGCCAGACTTCTCTGTCTTGGGGATTCTCCAGGCAAGAACACTGGAGTAGGTTTCCATGACCTCCTCCAGGGGATCTTCCCAACCCAGGGACTGAACTCAGGTCTCCCGCATTGCAGGTGGATTCTTTACCATCTGAGCCACCAGGGAAACCAATCCACATGTCTTCTTGATTTCATTTCTGCCCTGATCCAGAGCCTTTGCATCTGCTGCTCCTCCCTCTCAAGATGCCTCTCTCTCACACCCACACATAACTGCCTATTTCTCATTCCTCAGGTCTCATGTCAAATACTACCATCTCAGTGACCTGTCCCGGGTCATCATAAACAGCTCTTTATGATGTACCTTTTATTTTTTTCCATCACACTTCTCCTTATCTGAAGTTACCTTGTTTGTTTAAGTATGTTACTGGTTGTCTTTACTGGAAGACTGCAGCAAGCTCTCTGAAGGCAGCTATTCTGCCATATTTACACTGTTTCCAGTGCCCAGTACAAGGCTAGACTTGATGCTCATAAAGCATAAATTTGCTTGACTTCTGGACTGTGGAATGTTCTGGAATGAGGGGACAGTTCAGTTCAGTTGCGCAGTCGTGTCCGACTCTGCGACCCCATGAATCGCAGTACACCAGGCCTCCCTGTCCATCACCAACTCCCGGAGTTCACTCAGACTCACATCCATTGAGTCCATGATGCCATCCAGCCATCTCATCCTCGGTCGACCCTTTCTNTTTTTTTTTTTAATGTCAAGTGTGCAAATGGGCTTACTGGGACATTGTATTCAGAAACTGCATAAAAATGCCCAAAGCATTCAGAGTGCGAGAGCAGGAAGAGTGGTTTCAATGTCCAAAGAGAGAAATATATCTCTGGAGATGGGTCTCTGTTTTAAACTGAGGTATAGTTGAGACTTGGAGAAGGCAATGGCACCCCACTACAGTACTCTTGCCTGGAAAATCCCATGGACAGAGGACCTGGTAGGCTGCAGTCCACGGGGTCACACAGAGTCGGACATGACTGAGAGACTTCACTTTCACTTTTCACTTTCACGCATTGGAGAAGGAAATGGCAACCCACTCCATTGTTCTTGCCTGGAGAATCCCAGGGACGGGGGAGGCTGGTGGTCTGCCGTCTATGGGGTTGCACGGAGTCGGACACGACTGAAGCGACTTCATTTCACTTCTTCTTCAGAGTTAATATATCAGTGATATCACATATTTGTCTTTCTCTTTCTGACTTGCTTCTCTTAGTATGAAACTAACTCCATTCATGTAGCTGAAAATAGCACTATTTCATTGTTTCTAATGGCTGAGTGATACTCCAGATATATCTATATTACCTCTTCTTTATCCATTTAACTGTTGATGCACATTTAGGTTGCTTCCATGTCTTCAGTTCAGTTCAGTTCAGTTGCTCAGTCGTGTCCAACTCTTTGCGACCCCATGAATTGCAGCACACCCTGCCTCCCTGTCTGTCACCATCTCCCGGAGTTCACTCAGACTCATGTCCATTGAGTCCATGATGCCATTCAGCCTTGACTAGATGGACCAAGGTTGGCAAAGTAATGTCTCTGCTTTTCAATATGCTATCTAGGTTGGTCATAACCTTTCTTCCAAGGAATAAGCTTCTTTTAATTTCATGGCTACAGTCACCATCTGAAGTAATTTTGGAGCCCCCCAAAATAAAGCCTGACACTGTTTCCACTGTTTCCCCATCTATTTCCCATGAAGTGATGGGACCAGATGCTATGATCTTCTTTTCTGAATGTTGAGCTTTAAGCCAACTTTTTCACGCTCCTCTTTCACTTTCTTCAAGAGGCTTTTTAGCTCCTCTTCACTTTCTGCCATAAGGGTGGTGTCATCTGCATATCTGAGGTGATTGATATTTCTCCCAGCAATCTTGATTCCAGCTTGTGTTTCTTCCAGTCCAGCGTTTCTCATGATGTACTCTGCATAGAAGTTAAATAAGCAGGGTGACAATATACAGCCTTGACATACTCCTTTTCCTATTTGGAACCAGTCTCTTGTTCCATGTCCAGTTCTAACTGTTGCTTCCTGACCTGCATACAGGTTTCTCAAGAGGCAGGTCAAGTGGTCTGGTATTCCCATCTCTTTCAGAATTTTCCACAGTTTATTGTGATCCATACAGTCAAAGGCTTTAGCACAGTCAATAAGGCAGAAATTGATGTTTTTCTGGAACTCTCTTGCTTTTTTGATGATCCACCAGATGTTGGCAATTTGATCTCTGGTTCCTCAGCCTTTTCTAAAACCAGCTTGAACATCTGGAAGTTCACGGTCCACGTATTGCTGAAGTCTGGCTTGGAGAATTTTGAACATCACTTTACTAGTGTGTGAATAGTGGTGCTATAGACATGGGGGAGAATGTGTCTTTCTGAATTACAGTTTCATCCATATATATATGTATATACGTCCAGGAGTGGGTTTTCTGGATCATATAGCAGCTCTGTTTTCAGTGTTTTGAGGAACCTCCATACTGTTCTCTGTAGTAACCACTATAGAGAGCCACCAGTTTACATTCCCATCCACCATATAGCAGGGTAGAAGGATCTTTTTAAAATTTATTAATAGTTATAGCAGTGCACGCGTGAGTGCTAACTCACTCAGTTATGTCTGATTCTTTGAGATTCCATGGGCTGTAGCCTGCTAGGCTCCTCTGTCCATGGGATTTTCCAGGCAATAATACTGGAGGGCATTGCCATTTCCTTCTCCAGGGGATCTTTCGGACCAGGGATCAAACCCATGTCTCCCTCATTTTAGGAGACGCTTTACCATCTGAGCTACCAGGAAAGAATGCTAAAGTGGGTTGCTATTTCCTCCTCCAAGGGAGCTTCCCCACCCAGGGATCAAACCCACCTCTCCTGTATCTGCTACATTAGTAGGCAGATTCTTTACCACTGAGCCACATGAGAAACCCAGATATGACAGATTATTTCACACACACAACAAAAACACACCAAATTATGACCCATTAACAAAGAGATAAAAGCAACCTCAAGATTGTAAGTTAGCTCATATGCAACAAGGGTAGGAATTATTTTGCTTCAGAAAGGTAATCTGTTTATAGAGATGGTTGAAGCATCTACTCTTCACTCATTTGTTCATTTATTCATTCATTGAATTAAATATTTTTGAATGCTTGAGATGTTCCAGGCACTCTACTAATAAAAGAGATATAAAAATGAGTAAATCAGAATCCTTGCCCAAAGTTTCTTACATAAACAAACAATTACAAATAGTTCAATAAGCTAGTGGTAAAGATATGCTCAGGGCATCATGGAATCATCAGGAAGAGGCATCAGCTCAGTTCAAGAGGGTTCACAAAGAGTCTCACAGAATCTGACACTCAGGAGCAGTCCTATAAAAAATTACCAAAGAAATGAAGGTGGGAGTGGGGCAGGAGAGAGAGTGAAGAAGAAGGCAGTGAGAACTATTATTTCTCCTTCCTGCTCTTACTCAAGGAAGACCCATTGTCTTTGTTTGAGTCAGTAGAGAAAAGGGACTCTGAGTAGTATTTTAGAATGGCCACCAGCTGATGAAATATTACCCACCATCTCTTCTAGAGTAACAATAGCTACTACTTGCCAATAGCCCAACCTCATGACAGGAACTGCGCTACGTGCTTCACACACTTGATCTTGGTTAATTCTTTCAGCAACCTTAGCAGATTGGTATTTTTATCTCATTTTACATATTAGGAAACAGAACTTCAGTTAGATAAGTTGCTTAAGTTACACAGCTAATGAGTGGATATTGAAACCAGACTCAAGTTGATTCCAAAGCTTTGCTCTTGACCTGGACACTAGACATCTCATTATTAATTACTTAGTATTTTCAGACTTATTTTAGCATGCAAATTGAGATAAACTATGAAATGAAGACAGTGTTTATATTTTAACTTTATAGCTAAAAAAACCTGTGCAGAAAAGTTAAAGACCCATCTTGAGATCAAGCCATAAACTCTACACCTGGGAACATCACTGTCTTATCCTTTCAGCAGATCCCTTTTCAACAATTCTAAATGTGTTTTGAACACTCTGTCATCTCTGTCTTTCATATCCTCCCTCTTTCTATGTCTCATAAAATAACTCAGGTAGATGGTTAAAAACTAAATATTTCCATTTTGTAAATAAGCTCATTTGTATCATTTTCTTTTAGATTCCACATATAAGTGATATCATATCATCTTTTTCTTTCTCTGTCTGACTTACTTCACTTAGTATGATAGTCTCTAGGTCACAGACATAGAAAAGAAACTTATGGTTACCAAAGAAGGTAATCAGGAGAGGGATAAATTAGGAGTTTGGGACTAACAGATACATACTACTATATATAAACTAGATAAACAGAAGAGACCTACTGTGTAGCACAGGGTTGTTGTAGTTTAGATGCTAAGTCATGTCTGACTCTTTTGCAATCCCATGGACTATAGCCTGCCAGCCTCCTTTATCCATAGGACTATGCCTGCAATGATATTGGAGGGGGTTGCCACTTCCTACTACAGGGGATCTTCTTGACCCAAGGATCAAACCCACGTCTCCTGTGGCTCCTGCATTGGCAGGCAGATTCTTTACCTCTGAGCCACCAGGGAAGCACACAGCACAGGGAGTCATATGCAATATCTTGTAATAACCTATAATGAAAAGCATCTGAAAAAGACTATGTACACCTGAAACTAACACAACCTAGTAAATCAACTGTACTTCAATCAAAAATTCAATATTAAATGATGTTCAATAAAAAGTAAAATTTTCTCAATCCATTCCCTCGCTCCAACCTTCTTTCTAAAAAACCCTTTCTAATGTTATCATGATCCCACATAATGTATTTATATTTTTATTTCTTGATTCATCTACTTTAAACTGCATATATTGACATTTTCTCTTAAGTTATATATTTTCACACAAAAGTTTGAAAATTCTCTACTGTGGCACATAAGAACAGTTGAGAAATACTGCAATGCCACCATGTTAAAAAGAAAGGGTAGGGGGAAGGACTCCCTTTTAAAGCAACTTTACTTCTCCAGCAGCAGAAATGCAAAGGGGAAATAAATTTGGAAAGAATGCAAGTGTATTCTTTTTATGTGGTAACTCTAAATGTATTTCCAGCCATCTTCCTTTCTCCAAAAAATGAGGTACAAGTCCATCACTGACTGTATTTTTCCTTTACCAATCCCTTAATTACATTTTTATATATTTTATCACAGGAGCCATTCCTATAAAATTTTATCTGACCATAGACACTCATATTTACTGAAGACATGCAGCCTAAAAAAGATTAGCTCTGACTCTTTTGAACAATCACAGTAGATATCTCTGGAGCCTTAGTAGTGGGAGAACTAGGATGGCTGGTACTGGCCAATCTGAATTTATTCCTGAATTCTGACTGCTACCTGAAAAAGTAGCTTATCCCTCGTCTTGCACACTTCTATCATCTCTGCTGCTTTGAAGACTTCTGCTAAAAATCTGCTTACCTATCACATCTCTTCCAAATTAAATCACAGCTTCTCTGAGAGACAACCTCAGGACTGCCCTTTGGTCTCCACACTCCCCACAGTATCTGCTGATGACCACTAATGTCAGGTCACTGGTAATGCCGGAAGAGCCCCAGCTCTGGGATAGGGTGGTGTGGCAGAGCTACACCTTGACTATGAAGGTTGCTAAAACTCTCAACTCATACGACCACAGCTTGAGGTGAATTCTAAGAGAAGCCACCAGCTTGCAATGAACTACTCATCCATCCTTCATGCTGTCCTGTGGGAGTGAGAGGAAATAAGAAAGGGGATGGAAAGAATGCAAGAATATGCTCTAGAGTTGTCTGCAGCAGTGTCTCTGTTTTCTTAGATTCTGTGTTTGTTTGTTTGGCATCCATTAATCACAGAGCCAAAATAATGGTCAAAGTTGTTTACGTTTCTCTTGTGATCCAACTTTTGCAGGCGTACAATATTATCTAAGCCTTAAATCAACCTAGAGCCAGGCACCAAAGGACTAGGGACAGGCTCCACGCCCCAGTGCTATGCTATACTATGTCACTTCAGACGTGTCCGACTCTTTATGACCCCATAGACTGTAGCCTGCCAGGCTCCTCTGTTCCTGGGATTCTCTAGGCAAGAACACTGGAATGGGTTGCCATTTCCTCCACTAGGGGATCTTCCTGACCCAGGAATCAAACCCATATCTCATGTCTCCTGCGTTGGCAGGAAGGTTCTTTACCACCAGCACCACCAAGCCTGTTGGAATTATTCAAGCTAATAGTCAATTCTAAGCTATTTCCTCTCCTGCTTCTTGCCTTTCTCATGGACACCTCATTAAAGGTGGTAGCCTATGCTCCTGTGGCCCTGTATGGCATACCATGCTGTGGCCCTTTTTCTTGGGAACCGTAAGTAGTAAATTCTTTCATGTCATCACTCTATCGCCTTTATAAACTAAAACCTGAGAACATATAAAGTAACACATAGGCACAAATCAAGTAGCTTATTCACTTACTAGTCTAAGATGAAAAATAAAACTATAGGCTCCAGAAGAGTAACAACCACCCTCTACTTTGCTTGCAAGTTAAAATGCGCATACAGCAAAATTCACTAAGAAGCTAGTGATTTCTGCATCTCTTTTTACAAAGCTCCAAAATAAATACTGTCTGCTGGCCAATATTCCAGTCCCTCTAATCCAAATGTATCAAGTTCATCCAAAGGAAGGGACTGAGGTTAGTAGAGTAAGAAGACAGAAAAGTTATTCTTAAATCAGTGCTTGAGGCCTGAGACCCAAAAGTAATTTTTTCTGTACAATCACTCCCCTGACCAATCCTGGTCAATTGGTCAGTCAGTAATTGTCATGGAATGTTCTTGAAGGGGCTCCAGGGGTAGATGCAAGTGGACTAGGGGATGGTTCACTATTCACTGAAGATCCTCACGCTGTTTCTGTATGTGGGGAAAGTGAATTTGCAGAGATGACTAAATATACAGTCAACATATGGAGAAATTGTGTTCTGGATTCTGACCATAGGAAGCTATTCTCTTCCTGGACAATAAACATAAATGGCTGGAGACAATGGCTGTTTCTGGTGCTGGACGAAAGCCTGGTAGTCCGGACCCACTCTGCGTGAGGAGTCTTGGATGAACACATAGAAGGAAGGAACGGTTTTCTGCTCAGGTGGTATCTTCAGGCCTGATTTGACCTTCAGATTTGACAGAGAGAGAAGGATGTTGGAAGGAAGTGTCTAATTCTAGATAGCAGAGGAACTGGGAGGGATGTTGAAGGAGGTGGGATGAAGACATGTTTTTAAAACCACCCCTTGGATATAAAGTTGAGATTGAAACTGAAAGTGGTCTTTAAGCACTGAGAGGAATCAGATAAACAGCAGAGGGTGCATCCTCTTCCACGTTTGAATAATGTGACCCAGAAGTCAGACCTGGGTAGAAATCCTGAATCTGTCACTTGCTGTGTGACCCTGAGCAAGTTTTCTTGCCCTCAAATTCTCCTATGTGACTTGGAGAAGACAGTAACTTTTGTAGGAGACAGCATTGTAAAGCACTTCACATTATGTGAATTTCGCTAAATATTCACTATCATTTGCTACCTTTACAATGCTATGTTTCCTGGAATGTTTACTTTTGAAGATATAAAGTTGAGATTGAAACTGAAAGTGGTCTTTAAGCACTGAGAGGAGTCAGATAAACAGCAGAGGGTGCATCCTCTTCCACGTTTGAATAATGTGACCCAGAAGTCAGACCTGGGTAGAAATCCTGAATCTGTCACTTGCTGTGTGACCCTGAGCAAGTTTTCTTGTCCTCAAATTCTCCTCTGTGACTTGGAGAAGACAGTAACTTTTGCAGGAGACAGCATTGTAAAGCACTTCACATTATGTGAATTTAGCTAAATATTCACTATCATTTGCTACCTTTACAATGCTATGTTTCCTGGAATGTTTACTTTTGAATTTCGGAAATGCCCCCCTGTTTTGTGCCAGTCTCAATCTATTGAGAATGATGCTATCAGCTGGGAATGCCTTGGAGCCCTAATGCTTATGATGGATCTACCCTGCAGCATGTTTTCCTAGGCCTGAGAGCCAACTGGGGCTGGACTGGCTTTTGTGGTTCTTCTTATGATTATAAGAGGTACCTCAGCAGCAACTATCAGGGAACTTTGAAAAAACTCATAGGTACTAAAGAATACACTGTATTCCCAGGACCATACAGGGAAGTCCTATGTAGAGAAAGACAGAGAGAGAGCTTGGACCTGAGCTTCTGCCTTTATTGCCATCAAAGATAGGATTCCTAGGGTTTCACAGGTTCGCTCTTTATTGGTGAACTTTTTGTAAAGCGGATATTAAAGTGCAGGAAGGTAAAAGCAAATGGTCAGTTACCTAGGTCACAGAGGGCTTTCTGATAAGGGAACTTCGTGTACGGGGTGGCCTGGCTCTTTCTCTAATTGTGTAGTTGGCAATGTGTTTATTCAAGATCTCTCTCTGCTCAGTTGTGTCTGACTAATTGCAACCCAATGGACTATGGTCCACCAGGCTCCTCTACGGAATTTTATAGGCGAGAATACTGGAGTGGGTTGCCATTCCCTCCTCCAGAGGATTTTCCTGACCCAGGAATCAAATCTGTGTCTCTTGTGTCTCCTGCATTGACAGGTGGATTCTTTACCACTAGCGCCCACCTAGGAAGCCATTTATACAAGATGGATGCCTTGAAATGGATGTCTCTGAAATCAAAATCAATGTCAAACTCTTACACTGCGATAAAAAAAGCTAATTTTCAGACACTACAACCCTTGCCAGTGCCCTGGCTTAAAAATGGTAGTTTCAATATCAGCTCCAGCACCTGCGGAATGAATGGTCTGGGAAAGGTGATACAATCTATACCTTGTATCCCTTGTTTCTATAAAAGGGAAATAATCACAATGCTCCAAATTTGTTGGGGAGACTAAAGACCAATACTGATAGACTGTGATACACCTCCGAAGCGTCTGATTGCTTCAGCTACCTGGACACGTCATTCTCTCCATATGCCTATAGTCTTTCCTCTGTATCAAGTGGGTAATGATGTGCTTGCTTCACTTAGGTGTGGGTTTATTTGAGTTGACACATGTTCACATGTGAAGAACACTTAGAAGAATCCTAGGTCATAGATTACATAAGCATACAATAAATAGTGGCTCTTATTACAATAAGTGCTCAGAAAATAAGAGCTGCTGCTACTTCAGATGAAAAGAATGGCAATAATGATGATAACTATGATGGTAGTGATGAATTCTCTGGTGCCTATTCTAAAGAAAAGAGTTGCTCTAGAATGTGAAGAGGTTTGAAACTGAGCCGTATATTTGCTCCCTGTGGGCCTAGTTGGTGAATAATGTTCTTAAGAAAATTCCCAACTAAATATTCAGGGGCTGACTGTAGGGCCCCTAAATATTCAGGCAAAGTAACTGATTGAACAATTCCTCTTAGAGGAAATAGTCTGGCTCAAATACGATGCCCAAATCTGTTATTTCTCTAGTCTCTCTTTTCAGTTTCCACAGAAGTCTTTCTCAATTTTCTTGTGTTTCACTCCATCATGCTATATCTAACTGGGCTTCCCTGGTGACTCAGTGGTAAAGAATCTGCCTGCGGTGCAAGAGACCAGGGTTCAATCCCTGGGGTGGAGAAGATCCTCTGGAGTAGGAATTGACAGCCCACTCCAATATTCTTGCCTGGAAAATTCCATGGACAGAGGAGCCTGGCGAACCACAGTCCAGGGGTTTGCACAGCGTCAGACACTACTAAAGCAGCTAAACAGCAGCAGCCTATATCTAATTATTCACCAGATTTTATAAATTTCATCTCAAATCAACTTCACACCCAAATCAACTTTCTCCTCTTTCATTTCTTGAACTTACTTATTTGTACTTATTTGAAAATGCATATTAAGTCTTTATTGGGTTCCTGGCATCTTCAGGGCTCAGGGGACAGAAAAATAAAGACTATAGTCTATGTTCCTGCCTTCAGGGAGTTCACATTGTAGAAAAGGAAACAGATAGGAAACCTAACAAATATGTAAACAAAATATGTGCAAGTTGTGATAAATACTGAGAAAATAAGCAGGCAATAGTAATCAGGAAAAGACAATGTAGATATGGAGTGTGGTGGTTAATTTTATGTATCAATTTAACTGGGCCATGGGATGTCTAGATAATTGGTTAGCATTATTATGGGTGTGTTCGTGTGGGTGTTTCTGAACGGGATTAATATTTGAATTGGTAAGCTAAGTGAAGCAGATTGTCCTCCTCATTATGGGTGAGCTGCATCCAATCAATTGAAGGCCTATAACGTAAAAAATGACTGAGTAAGACAGAATTGGCTCTTCCTATTCAACTACCTTTGAGCTGGGACATTAGTCCTCTTCTGTCTTCAGATTCAGACTCAGACTAGAACTCACACCATCAGCTCTTCTGGGTCTCCAGCTAACCAACTGCAAATCTTGGATTTCTCAGCCTCCATAAGCACATGATCCAAATCCCTTTATAAAAATTTTTTTATTTGTATGTATATGCGTTTCCCTGGTGCCTCAGATGATAAAGAAATCTTCCTGAACTGTGAGAGACCTGGGTTTGATCCCAGGGTTGGGAAGATCCCTTGGAAAAGGGAATTCCTAGCCCCTCCAATATTCTTGCCTAGAGAATTCCACGGACAGAAAAGCCTGGCAAGCTACAATCCATGGGGTCGCAAAGAGTCACACACGACTGAAGTGACTAACACTTTCACTTTTTGTAGATATATATGTATGTGTGTGTGTGTGTATGTGTGTGTGCATTTCCATCTCTATCTTTCTATAAACCCAAATAATTTTCTGGAGAATCATGACTACTAAATGGGCTATGGAAAGTCTGTCTGGAAATCTAACACTTGTGCTAAACTCTAGAGAATCAGAAAAACACAGGCATGGTAAGAGCCAGAAAAATGTATGTATATATATATATATATATATATATAAAATTCCAATAAAATGGAAGATGCGAGCAAAAGCCCAGGCCAAAAAGAACTAAAATGAAAGCAGTGAGCATGAGATTATATCAAATAGAAAAGCAAGGACCAGATTGCTTGGGTTTGATTGATAGGGAAGGAACTTAAAATTTTTCCCTAAAAGCATTGAAAATCTGAATAACTGCCCCTCAATAAATATTTGTGTGACAAATGAATTAATGGATAAGCAGTTATTTCCCAAATGGTGAAAGTAATTTGAAAACTGTAAAAAGAATGACTATTTTTCCCTCATTCCTCAATAATTTTCATTTAGCAGGCCTGGCAGATGGGGGCAAAGCGGAGGATGCAGATGAAAGTTGGCCTTGTCACATCTGACGAACAGAAGCAATGGATGTGCAACCCCAGCACAAATGAGTTTCCTGATATGTTTGCAGTTTGGATTTTTTATCTGCCGTTGCAGAATGTGTGTGCACTAATGCGGACTACATTTACCAGATATCATAAGCAATGAATCATCCACTCGGTAATGAACAAGGAAACCTCTCTTCTTCCCAGGAAGCCGATTGCAGCTTTACACAAGAGCACCCTCTTCTGTGCAGTTGCAGCCCCAGATTTCAGAGAAACGGTGATGGTCCCCCGCAATCCTGCTGCAAGCTGCATCCTGACAGTCAAGACTAAGGGAAAGCAAGCCCTTCTTAGCTTCTGTCCTTTCTTCCACACTCCCAAAGGCCATAGAATGCAGGAATCACCTGGAACTCTTGCCTAAGCATGGGGAAAAGGCAGAGAGTGGAGTCTGGAGCACTCTGTTGGGAAGGGAAATGGATGTATTTTGAGTGAAATGACTTTAAGACAAAAGAGTTGGGCTCTAGTACAATCTGGCACTGCTTGTTTGAGGGAAAGTTAGCAACTATGGGGAACTAAGTACAGAGTACTCAAATATTTATTGAACAAATGAAAATATTGGCTTCCCATGTCTTTCAGAAGAGGGGAAACATGAAATCTTGTCAGCCATTTGTGTCTTTAGTTTGCTAATTATTTCAGATAACTAAGGTCACAGAGGATAGAATGGCTGCAAAACCTAGTACACGCTGCGTTCAGTCACTTCAGTCGCTCAGCGACCAGGCTCGTTTGTCCGTGGGATTCTCCAGGCAAGAATACTGCAGTGGGTTGCCACGCCCTCCTGCAAGGATCTTCCCAGCCCAGGGATCAAACTCATGTGTCTTACATGTCCTACTTTGGCAGGTAGGTTCTTTACTACTAGCCCCACTTGGAAGATCCCACTAAAACCTCAGGAACATACAAAAATGCATTTATGTAGCTCACAGCTGTGCTGGTTGGCAGCCCAGTACTATTGATCTCAGCTGGGCTTGCCCAACCGTCTGCATCTGCCTGGAGTCATCTGAGAGCTGCTGATCTGGGGTGAGCTCAGCTGGATGGTTAGAGTCTGTTCCTTAGGACTTTCACTCTCCTCCTGAGATGAGCTGTCTGTCCTTAGGCATATTCTCTCTTTGGGCATAGCAGAGGTTCAAGAATGTAAGTTTAAGCAAGAAGACTATACTGCCTTAAAAGAAAAGAATAAAAAAAAAAATATATATATATATACACACACACACATATGTTGTTCATTGTTGTTGTTTAGTCACTCAGTCATGTCCAACTCTTTAGGAAATAGCAACCCACTTGGATATTCTTGCCTGGAAAACTCCATGGACAGAGGACCGTGGCATACTACAGCCCATGAAGTCTCAAAGAATAGGACATGACTGATCAACTGAGAACCATAGATATATCTATATAGATAGATAGATAGATATAGATATATGTCTATATATATAGATATATATATAACTAAATCACTTTACTGTACACATGAAATTAATGTAGCATTGTAAATCAACTATACTCCAACTTAAAAGAAAAAAAAAATTAAAAAGATCCACTGCTTTATGGCTGCTGACTTCCCATTGGTCAAAACAGCTCACAGAGCCAAGTTCACCACTGTTGAAGTGGAGAATCACATTTTTTGCATTGGAGTCATAGGGAAGGAATGACTATTTCTGAACATGAATCTTATTTTCTATGTAGAACTATTCTTGTTAGATGAGTCAAGGCAGGACAAGTTAACACATGTAGAAAAATGGCATGTATGGGGCCTGGACAATTGAGCATATCCTGAGGGCTAATTCACAGGTTAGCCTATAACCCTTAGTCCTGAAAAGGACACAATGAAGTTAACAATATCAACCTCATTTTATAGAGGAAAAGGTTGAAGCTGTGAAAGTGTTAGTCGATCAACTGTACCGATTCTTTGTGCAACCCCACAGACTGTAGCCCACCAGGCTCCTCTGTTCATGGAATTCTCCAGGCAAGAATATGCAGTGGGTAGTCAATGGCACCCCACTCCAGTACTCTTGCCTGGAAAATCCCATGGACAGAGGAGCCTGGTAGGCTGCAGTCCATGGAGTTGCTAAGAGTCGGACACGACTGAGAGACTTCACTTTCACTTTTCACTTTCACACATTGGAGAAGGAAATGGCAACCCACTTCAGTGTTCTTGCCTGGAGACTCCCAGGGATGAGAGTGCCTGGTGGGCTGCCGTCTATGGGGGTCGCATAGAGTTGGACACGACTGAAGTGACTTAGCAGCAGCAGCAGCAGTCATTCCCTTATCTAGGGGATCTTTCCAACCTAGGGATCAAACCCAAGTCTCCTGCATTGCAGGCAGTTTCTTTACCATCTGAGTCACCAGGGAAACCCTGAGACTGTAAAGGGATGCAGAAAAATTGCTTAAGACCAATGAACCACGAAGATGCTGAGTCAGGACTTGAACTTAGATCTGCTCTGTTCCAAATGCTATGCTCTTTACCATTGTGACTAAGATTGGGAAACTACCCCAGGAAGTAACCCTGACTGGTCCTAGTTCTAATCTTTAGATGAACATAAAGCAAATGTAGCCCCTTTCCCATAAGCTCATCTTTCTCATATTAGAGTCAGCTTCCTTGTCTTCTCTCCTTGAGACCATGAAAGCCCGCTTCTCTGTTCATCTTCCTAATTCCATTTCCCTGGACTTCATACTTTCCTAAGTGTCCAAGTCTAGAAATGACAGAGATAAACCTGGATGATAGATCTGCTTTCATCCAGAGATAGACCTGGATGAAAGCATTCAGAGAAGACTTTCATAAAGCAGCACACTATAGAATGAAGACAAGTGGCCAAAGCAGAAACAAACAAGGCATTTATATGTGCTAAAAAGCAAGATGAAGACTTGGGGAAAGGTAAGCACATTTGGTTGATATAACTATCAGGTGGTGTTTTGGGGCACACTGATCACACTATTCCTGGATATTTAGATCAGAGAGCACATATTAAGAAAGAAACAGAAAATAAGAATACTTAGAACTGACCAACTACACTGATGAAGAAATCCAAAACCACATCACTGGAAGAATTTTTGGATACACTCAGGCTTTGCAGCTGGGAAAAGAAAAGAGATTTGTTAAAACATGTGAGGGGTTATCATGTTGGAAAAGGGATGAAGGTTTTAGCAGGAAGAGCTAATACTAAATGGTAGGAGTTAAATATTTCTACACAACTTGATAATTAGAGCATGAAATATTAGAGCTGGCTAAATAAAGCTCTGATTTCCTTGGTAGACAGTATATTTTACTGAAATTTCAAGAAAAGAGTGGGTAATTAACTAATCAAGAATTGGTCAGAGATTGGAATTGAAGTACACATTGGACTAACTGAACTTTTTTTGAACTAGCTGAACATTAAGATCTTTTCCAAATTTGGAAATTCCATTAAAGAAATCCAAAGAAATAGCTTTTTATTACTATAAATTATAATGATAATAATGGTAATAATAATAATAATCCATTATTCTTCTATTTTGTAGTTTGGAACATACCATCACATACTCAAAATCATTTTGTGGGACAGGTAGAATAGGTGTTTTGTTTCCATTGTATACAAGGGACCAAAACTCAAAGCTAAGTGATTTCTCAGGACATTAAAAGTAAGTAAAGGCCAATACACTCATTCAAAGTAAAAGAACTGAGATTCTTCCAAGAGCCGCATTGTATCAATACTATTGCTGTCAAATCAGATCACGAAGAGAAAGTTAATGACCACTCTAGATATTGTTGGAGAAAGGAAGAGCTGATTTCAGAATGGTTAGCCAGGACTTCCTGTTTGGAGGGCTCAGAGTCATGTCTCCCTTTATTAATCTCTTAGGAAACAGCAGTGAGCACCCTTAACAAGCCAGCAAGCCTCTTGTACAACTTACTCTTTGTAATTGCCTTGCTTTGACTCTACCCTGAGACCTTGCCAAAAAAAAAAGCTTATTTATGATACAGTACAAACAAGGAAACACAATCCAATTTACAACTTTTTCTTTGACAAACTTAGAGCTTTGATTGAGCTTCCCTGGTGGCTCAGATGGTAAAGAATCCACCTGCAGTGTCGGAGACCTGGGTTAGGAAGATTCCCTGGAGGAGGGATGGCAACCCCATCCAGTATTCTTGCCTGGAGAATCCCATGGACAGAGGAGCCTGGTGAGCTACACTCCATGGGGTCACAAAGAGTTGGACTGAGTGACTAAGCACACACAAGGCTTTGATTAGCTTTACTTGGTTTTCGATATTCTGACTTTGAGGGCATTGTTTCCCCAACTGTTTCGTGTATTTCATTTCTGCATCTTCACTTTGGACTAGATAGACATCCCTTCCCTCACTTACCCCACTGCCTTCCCTTCCCTACAGTTCACCACAGGGCTGAATGAGGGCAAGCAGGAAAGAGGCTAAGTCAGCTCCCCCTCACCCCACCTCCCTTGTGCCAGCCTTCCCCCCAGGGGAACCCTCCCTTTCTGAAGTGGAGAGCTGTCCACGCACCAGCAGCTCTCCAAGGACCAGCAGCACTCCTTCAGGTTACTTGTTCCCAGGTAATTTTTCAGCTCCCTATCAGCACTTCACAGCCTTGACTTCCCCGACTGAAGGAAGACTAATTAAAATGCAGACCCTGCATTGATTTATTACCACCTGGGTGAAAACAGTACACAAGCTTCACAGTGCTAATACGCTTGCTGCTCTCTCACCCCTCCCCCAACTCCACACCTGTTCACCCACCGACCAAGGCAGTGGGGAAATGGGGACATGAGTGCAGTGAGGTTCCCCTGTGCTCCCTCTCTGATCCGGGTCTCTTTACCTCCCCCATTGCATCTACCCCGCCATCCACCCCTAGAGCAAGGAACCCCCAGAACATGAGACAATCAGCTTCGACTTGACTGAGGCATTCTGCCCATCTCTCATCCAGTCCCAGGGGGACACTCATTATCACAGATGAGATTATCACAGATGAGATATTATCTGAGATATTAAAGATCACTCATTATCACAGATTTCACAGATGAGAAATCTGAGAATCCAAGAATGAAGTAATTAACTCAAGGTCACAGGGCTGCTAGACAGACTAATAATTAAACACGCACACTTGAACAAACCAATAATTCTTCATAAAGCTTAATTCAGTAAATATTTTTTGAATATTAACTACATGCAAATGCCGCTCTCAGGGCTAGGAGATGAATGAAATGATACAGGTAAGCCCCTCGTTAAAGAAAGTGGGGAGGACACTCTGGGAGCAGACCTCTGATGTGAGATCCTGACAACTCTCCTTGCCCTCGGAGAGCCTAGAACGAAGGATCCAGAAAGCAGCCAGGCTCTCGGCGCTCAAGTACAGGATCTCTTCCTGATGATTTACGTCAGTTGAGTTCAGTCATGTCCAACTTGTTGTGACCCCATGGACCTCAGCACGCCAGGCTTCCACACCAGGCTTCCCTGTCCATCATCAACTCCCAGAGCGTGCTTGAACTCATGTCCATCGAGTCAGTGATGCCATCCAACCATCTTATCCTCTGGCATTCCCTTCTCCTGTCTTCAGTCTTTCCCAGCATCAGGGTCTTTACATGATTTACATCATCCCTCTATTTGTTCATTTAGAACCGCTCCTGACTTCCCTCCTTCTACTGCTTCCATCTCATTTCTCTTCTTTTCACAGCAAAATCCTGTAGTATTTTATACACCTTTATTTTTGTAAGGAGTACTCTTTAGCAACTTATGTTTTAAAATTATGCAAACCTGAGGCTGGCACAAAAGCCCCTCCCACAAATTGCCTGTGACCAACCACTCTCATATTTCTTCCTCCACACCCTAAATTCTTTCTATACTATTGCCTTGTTTTATTTCCTTTATATCATTTATCACCATCCAGAATTTTCTTACTGGTCTTTTCATTAGTTAATTGCCTGCTTTCCTTCTACAAGGACAGGTCTTGTTTATTATTGCAAACTTAGGACCTAGAATGGCAGGTAGAATAGAGGAGATCAAGAAATATTTGCTGAATGAATGAATGAATGTATCACTCTGTACCCCAATTATGCACTCTCCACAGTTTACTCAAGTGTATTTATTCAAACTCATCACAGATTTGTCTATCATGTATTCTTATGATGTCTGTGACATTGCTTAAGGGTTACAGACAAAATGTGTAAACTGCCTGACATAAAGTCAGGCATATAGGAAGTACAAAATAATTATATGATGATTATGTAAGGGAAAGGAAGATTCTATTCTGTAAAAAGTTTAGAGTTATTCTGAACACTATGAAATGTGATTAACAAATCATATCGACGCTAAACACATATGCAAAGACCTTGAGCCAGAACACCACTCCTTGCCAGGACAAGAACAACCAAATTCAAATGGATAGGGCAGCAGTAGCATTAGAAGTCAAATCAGATGAGAAATGGGTTCCAGACAAGAAGCCTGTGGTAGGAACAAAGGGAGAGAAGGCTGTTGGCATTAAGAAGCTGACAAAGTCTTTGGTGGAAAAAAAAAAAGGCTGCAGTGATCAAGAAATCAGCAGCTGAAAAGAAATCCACAGAAAAGAAACCCATCACAGAGGAAAAGAAGGCTGCTGCATAAACTTAAATTTGTTTATTTCATAAAAATCAAATAATCTTGGATAGCTAATCTTGAATAAAGAACTTATGAAAGAAGAATGAGAAAAAAATAAGATTCATAAATGGAATTTTTAATGACAAGCTATTACACTATTGTCTACAGGCTCATGAGCTGAGCACCAAAGAATTGATGCCTTTGAACTATGGTACTGGAGAAGACTCTTGAGAGTTCCTTGGACAGCAAGGAGATCAAACCAGTCAATCCAAAAGGAAATCAGCCCTGAACATTCATTGGAAGGACTGATGCTGAAGCTGAAGCTCCAATAATTTGGCCACCTGATGCAAAGAACTGATTCACTGGAAAAGACCCCGATGCTAAGGCAGATGGAGAAGGGGATGACAGAGGATGAGATGGTTGGATGGCATCACCAACTCGATGGACATGAGTTTGAGCAAGCTCCAGGAGTTGGTGATGGACAGGGAAGCCTGGTGTGCTGCAGTCCACGGGGTCAAAAGAGTCAGACAAGACTGAGTGACTGAAATGAACTGATTACACTAAGTGCTGAGTTGAAAGACCCACATAAGTATAAGCTCTTTTCTGGGTTTAATAACCTACCTGGGTTAAAACCCATATGAAATCTAAATGACCATAAGTGTTGAATAATTCGACAAGTTTGCTTACCAGGATAGTACAATAATTATTATATAATTGCGATGTTGTTGTTTTTTAGTTGCTAAGTCATGTCCTAATCTTTTGCAACCCCATGGACTATAGCCCATCAGGCTCCTCTGTCCATGGGATTCTCCAGGCAGGAACACTGGTGTGGGTTGCCATTTCTTCCTCCAGGGGATCTTTCTGACCCAGGGATCGAAGCCACATCTCCTACACTGCAGGAGCTAATATTTATAGGGCAGCTAATATTTATAGGGCTCTGGTGATATGAAAATACTTGATACACGGGGTCTTATTTAATTTTTACAGCCGCACAGGTATGAGTATAATCCCACCTTTATAGATGATAAAAGAATTCAGGAAGTTATTTCCTTTGATGAGGCACCAAGAGGATGTGGAAGAATCTGCACTTCAAGTCCAAGCACATTTGCTAGGAAAGCTCATTCTTCTAACCACTAGGTAATGCTAGTGTGATAAACTGCTCATCTATGTGGGGCTGGCAATTTTGAACAAACTGAACTAAGCATTTAAGTTGGGGTGCTAATTTTTCAAGTTCGAAAGCAGTGGACTTGAAGCCATTGTGGATGGCATCATTTGGGAAGACTGCACACGGACTTATGCCGTGACCCGGCTCTGCAGGGACTGTTCCAGAGTGTGTTCAAGGACGCAGCAAGGTGATGGTACGGGTGCTCCTGCTGTGGATTAACTATAGTCTTATCCAGTACTGATTTTTCTCCAGGGCAAATGAAACTCAGCTGCATGGTTTAGAGCTGTGATATAAAGAAATGAGAACTCACTGCACACTACACTCTAGAAAAGCATCCTTCCATGTTCTTCAGAAGATGTGCACCATTGTCTCCCAGCACCATGGCCTGACAAAACGTCGTTACACAGAAACCCACATGTCTGTTATCTCAAAGCATCTGCCTTTATACATCTGAGGTCTCAATTTTGCCTAACATCCTGGTTAAAAGATACTGGCTTGAGAGGCAAAAATCTTGTTACCATCAAATTCCATTAGAAAATGGATACAGAAAATGTAGTGGGAACATACAGTAGAGTATTTAGCCTTAAAAAAGAAGGAAATACTGCCACTTGTGACAATACAGATGAACCTGAAGGCCATTATGCCAAGTGAAATAAGCCAGACACAAAAAATAAAACACTGCATGGACTCACTTATATGTAAAATCCTAAGGAAGCTCATAGAATCAGAATTAGAATGGTGGTTGCCTGGCGTGGGGGAGTGAGAAATTGGAGGTGATGGTTAAGGCTACAAAGTTTCACTTACGCAAGACAAGTAAGTTCTGGAAATCAACTACTCTTAGCATGGTGTCTTTAGCTATCAATACTGTATTGACTACCTGAGATTTCCTAAGAGGTGAGATCTTGTGGTGTTTTTTTTTTTTTCACAGCCAAAAAAAAAAAAAAAAGTAATAATAAGGGTATATTCAGGTTCAATCCCTGGACCAGTTAGATAACCTGGAAAAGGAAATGGCAATTCACTCCAGCATTTTTGCCTGGGAAATCCCATGGAGAGAGGAGCCTGGCAGACTCCATGGGGTCACAAAAGAGTCAGACACAACCGACTAAACAACAACGATAACAAAAGGGGTAGGAGGAAATTTGGGAGATGATGCATACGTCTGTGCCCTTGATAAAGATAACGGCTTCATAGATGAATACTCACTCCCAAGCTCATCAAGTTGTATACATTAAAGTCTACAGCTTTTAACATATCAATTACTGATAAACACAGTGGCTTAAAAAAAAAAAAGAAGAGGGAAAGAAAATGAGAGAGGAACATGAGGGAGAATTGAACAGCTAAAGAAGGAGAAAATGGGGATGTGGCTTGGGACAGGTTGATAAAAAAATTTGAAGAAATTCTTCACTGTTTAGAAACTACCTGAATTTCTGATATCACATTCAGTTCAGTTCAGTCACTTAGTCATGTCCGACTCTTTGCGACCCCATGAATCTCAGCACGCCAGGCCTCCCTGTGCATCACCAACTCCCGGAGTTCACTCAAACTCACGTCCATCGAGTCGGTGATGCCATCCAGCCATCTCATCCTCTGTCGTCCCCTTTTCCTCCTGCCCTCAATCCCTCCCAGCATCAGAGTCTTTTCCAATGAGTCAACTCTTCGCATGAGGTGGCCAAAGTACTGGAGTTTCAGCTTCAGCATCAGTCCTTCCAAAGAAATCCCAGGGCTGACCTCCTTCAGAATGGACTGGTTGGATCTCCTTGCAGTCCAAGGGATTCTCAAGAGTCTTCTCCAACACCACAGTTCAGAAGCATCAATTCTTCGGCGCTCAGCTTTCTTCACATTGTAGATACTTAATTTTTGTTTACTGAAGATTATTTATATCAATTCTTCGGCACTCTGCCTTCTTCACAGTCCAACTCTGACATCTATACATGACCACAGGAAAAACCATAGCCTTGACTAGACGGACCTTAGTCGGCAAAGTAATGTCAATGCTTTTGAATATACTATCTAGGTTGTTCATAACTTTTCTTCCAAGGAGTAAGCATCTTTTAATTTCATGGCTGTAGTCACCATCTGTAGTGATTTTGGAGCCCAGAAAAACAAAGTCTGACACTGTTTCCACTGTTTTCCCATGTATTTCCCATGAAGTAAGTGATAGAACCAGATGCCATGATCTTAAGTTTTCTGAATGTTGAACTTTAAGCCAACTTTTCCACTCTCCTCTTTCACTTTCATCAAGAGGCTTTTTAGTTACTCTTCACTTTCTGCCAGAAGGGTGGTGTCATCTGCATATCTGAGGTGATTGATATTTCTCCTGGCAATCTTGATTCCAGCTTGTGTTTCTTCTAGTCCAGCATTTCTCATGATGTACTCTGCATAGAAGTTAAATAAGCAGGGTGACAATATACAGCATTGCGTACTCCTTTTCCTATTTGGAACTAGTCTGTTGTTCCATGTCCAGTTCTAACTGTTGCTTCCTGACCTGTATACAGGTTTCTCAAGAGGCAGGTCTGGTATTCCCATCTCTTGAAGAATTTTCCAGAGTTCCTTGTGATCCACACAGTCAAAGGCTTTGGCATAGTCAATAAAGCAGAAATAGATGTTTTTCTGGAACTCTTTTGCTTTTTCCATGATCTAGCAGATGTTGGCAATTTGATCTCTGGTTCCTCTGCCTTTTCTAAAACCAGCTTGAACATCAGGAAGTTCACGGTTCACGTATTGCTGAAGCCTGGCTTGGAGAATTTTGAGCATTACTTTACTAGCATGCGAGATGAGTGCAATTGTGCTGTAGTCTGAGCATTCTTTGGCATTGCCTTTCTTTGCAATTGGAATGAAAACTGACCTTTTCCAGTCCTGTGGCCATTGCTGAGTTTTCTAAATTTGCTGGCATATTGAGTGCAGCACTTTCACAGCATCATCTTTCAGGATTTGAAATAGCTCAAATCCTGAATAGCTGGAATTCCATCACCTCCACTAGCTTTGTTCGTAGTGATGCTTTCCAAGGCCCACTTGACCTCACATTCCAGGATGTCTGGCTCTAGGTGAGTGATCACACCATCATGATTATCTGGGTCATGAAGGTCTTTTTTGTACAGTTCTTCTGTGTATTCTTGCCACCTCTTCTTAATATCTTCTGCTTCTGTTAGGTTCATACCATTTCTGTCCTTTATCGAGCATATCTTTGCATGAAATGTTCCCTTGGTATCTCTAATTTTCTCTCGCTAGTCTTTCCCATTCTGTTGTTTTCCTCTATTTCTTTGCATTGCTCATTGATCACTAAAGAAGGCTTTCTTATCTCTTCTTGCTATTCTCTGGAACTCTGCTTCAGATGCTTATATCTTTCCTTTTCTCCTTTGCTTTTAGCCTCTCTTCTCTAAGACTAAAGGCTCAGAGGTAATCAAGTAGTGTTGATTTCAATGAGTACAGTAAAGCAATCCCATATGCAGAGATACCATGACTTTTTTCACAGAATATCTATACAGAGGGGGGAAAATGATTAGATGTGAAGATTTGATGATTATCAGCTAGCTGGTGTTGAAGTGCATCAGTTCAAGATTTTCAGAGTCAAGTTATACTTATGACAATGATTATTAGAATATAAAGAATGGACATATGCAGGCGGTTTGGATAATAGAAGAAAGAAAGAAAACATGAGAAAATGCTTCAGAAAACATGAGAAAATGCTTCAGAATAAGACTTGACAAATCAAGTCATACTCAGCTCTAGTTACATAGAGAAGTAGGAACGTCAGCAATAAGATAAATTAAAATGACCTGTCAACTAAAAAATACAGTCACAACCTGAAAGTAGAGAGTAATTTATTTGGCGGGAAGGTTTAGGACTCCAAGCCCTGGAGACAGCATCTCAGTAGCTCTGAGAAAGCTGCTCCAAGAAGGCAGGAGGGGAAGTCAGGCTATATACAAGTTTGCAACAAAGGGAGCAGGCAGTCCAAACATCAAAGATCAGGTATCAAGAGAAGGAATTTATTATTCTTTGTATGGGAAGATGTAGGCCTCCAGGCTTTCTGAAGTCATTCCTCTAATATGCATCTCAGATATCTGGGGCCAATCCTGTTTTCTTGTTCACCGTAAGGAGTGGCAGATGGCTGCTTCTTGCCTTTCCCCAGCTCCTCAGCAATCACTGTGGGGGTAGCAGCTAGCAGCATCCACTGGATCCCAGTTTGGGGAGCCCTCATTCATATTTGGAGACCAGAAATGATTGATGGCTGTAAAATTTCTTTTTTATTGATATGGCAGGAGATATTTTCTTTTCACACCTACTTAATAATATGCTCAGTGCACCTGATTCTCATTAGAGAAAGTAATAACTCAGGTTAGGAGCAACAGGAGTTTGTGGTCTGCAAGAATCCCCTGTGTTCTCTTCCATTCTAATACCCACTCTCCGCATGCCACCACATACCAGCCAAAGAATGAAAGGCTGCTGTGTTGACTGCTAAATGTCAGCTGAGCCATGATCTTACTTTTTGGTTAAACCAAAGGACATCAACAATTTATCACCTCAGAGATTTATCTAGAATTTAGTATCCTGCACTTAAAGCTGACAGGAACATGGAAGCAACAAACCAATGAATACCTTGGAAATAATCTCCAAGGGTCAATGGCAACTCAAGGCTCCCACAACAAACACATCTTCCCTACCTGCCTCACTCCATCCCACATCTTCCTCATTTTGTTGCTGTTATAGTTCAGTCATTAAGTTATGTTTGATCTTTGTGACTCCATGAACTGCAGTATGCCAGGCTTCCCTGTCCTTTCCTATCTCCCACAGTTTGCTCAAACTCATGTCCGCTGAGTCAGTGATGCCATCCAACCAACTCACCCTCTGTCTTCCCCTTCTCTATCTGCCCTCCATCTTTCCCAGCATCAGAGTCTTTGCATCCAGTGGCCAGAGTACTGGAGCTTCAGCCTTGGCATCAGTCCTTCCAATGAATAGTCTGGGTCGATTTCCTTCAGGATTGACTGGTTTGATCTCCTTGCAATCCAAGGGACTCTCAAGAGTCTTCTCCAACACTACAATTTGAAATCCTCATTTCTTTAGCACCCACCGTTCTTTATGGTCCAACTCTCACATGCATACATGACTAGTGGAAAAACCATAGCTTTGACCAAATGGACATTTGTCAGCAAAGTGATGTCTCTGCTTTTTAAGATACTGTCTAGTTTTGTCATACCTTTTCTTCAAAGGAGCAAGTGTCTTAATTTCATGGCTGCAGTCATTGTCTGCAGTGATTTTGGAGCCCAGGAAAATAGAAGTTGCCACTGTTTCCACTTTTCCCCATCTATTTGCCATGAAGTGATGGGACCAGATGCCATAATTTTAGTTTTTCAAATGCTGAGTTTTAAGACAGCTTTTTCACTCTCCTCTTTCACCTTCATCAAGAGTTCTTTAGTTCTTTTTTGTTTTCTGACATTGGAGTGGTATCATCTGCATTTCTGAGGTTGTTGGTGTTTCTCCTGGCAGTCTTGATTCCAGCTTGTGAGTCATCCAGCCCAGCATTTCTCATGATGTACTCTGCATATAAGTTAAATAAGCAGGGTGACAATGCACAGCTTGACGTACTCCTTTCCCAATTTGGAACCAGTCTGTTCCATGTCTGGTTCTAACTGTTGCTTCTTTACCAGCATACAGGATTCTCAAGAGGCAGGTAAGGTTGTCTGATATTTCCATCTCTTGAAGAATTTTACACAGTTTGTTGTGAGCCACACAGTCAAAGGCCTTAGTCTAGTCAATGAAGCAGATTTGATTTTTTTTAATTCCCTTGCTTTTTCTTTGATCCAATGAATATTGGCCATTTGATCTCTGGTTCCTCTGCCTTTTCTAAATCCAGCTTGTACACCTGCAAGTTCTTGGTTCACATACTAGTGAAGCCTAGCTTGGAGGATTTTGACCATTACCTTGCTAGAATGCGAAGTGAGCACAATTTTTGGGTAGTATGAACATTCTTTGGCATTGCCCTTTTTGGGATTGGAATGAAAACTGACTTTTTCCAGTCCTGTGGCCCCTGCTGGATTTTCCGAGTTTGCTGACATATTGAGTGCAGCATTTTAACAGCATCATCTTTTAGGATTTGAAATAGCTCAGCTGGAAATCCATCACCTCCACTAGCTTTGTTGGTAATAATGCTTCCTGAGGCCCATTTGACTTCACACTCCAGGATGTCTGGCTCTAGGTGAGTGACCACACCATTATGATTATCTGAGTCATTAAGACTTTTTTTGGGGGGAGGGTATAGTTCTTCTATGTACTCTTGTCATCTCTTCTTAATCTCTTCTGCTTCTTTCAGGTCCTTTCTGTTTCTGTTCTTTATCATGCCTGCCCTTACATGAAATATTCCCTTGATATCTCCAATTTTCTTAAAGAGATCTCTGCTGCTGCTGCTAAGTCGCTTCAGTCGTGTCCAATTCTGTGTGACCCCATAGATGGCAGCCCACCAGGCTCCCCCATCCCTGGGATTCTCCAGGCAAGAACACTGATTCTAATACCCACTCTCCGCATGCCACCACATACCAGCCAAAGAATGAAAGGCTGCTGTGTTGACTGCTAAATGGTCAGCTGAGCCATGATCTTACTTTTTGGTTAAACCAAAGGACATCAACAATTTATCACCTCAGAGATTTATCTAGAATTTAGTATCCTGCACTTAAAGCTGACAGGAACATGGAAGCAACAAACCAATGAATACCTTGGAAATAATCTCCAAGGGTCAATGGCAACTCAAGGCTCCCACAACAAACACATCTTCCCTACCTGCCTCACTCCATCCCACATCTTCCTCATTTTGTTGCTGTTATAGTTCAGTCATTAAGTTATGTTTGATCTTTGTGACTCCATGAACTGCAGTATGCCAGGCTTCCCTGTCCTTTCCTATCTCCCACAGTTTGCTCAAACTCATGTCCGCTGAGTCAGTGATGCCATCCAACCAACTCACCCTCTGTCTTCCCCTTCTCTATCTGCCCTCCATCTTTCCCAGCATCAGAGTCTTTGCATCCAGTGGCCAGAGTACTGGAGCTTCAGCCTTGGCATCAGTCCTTCCAATGAATAGTCTGGGTCGATTTCCTTCAGGATTGACTGGTTTGATCTCCTTGCAATCCAAGGGACTCTCAAGAGTCTTCTCCAACACTACAATTTGAAATCCTCATTTCTTTAGCACCCACCGTTCTTTATGGTCCAACTCTCACATGCATACATGACTAGTGGAAAAACCATAGCTTTGACCAAATGGACATTTGTCAGCAAAGTGATGTCTCTGCTTTTTAAGATACTGTCTAGTTTTGTCATACCTTTTCTTCAAAGGAGCAAGTGTCTTAATTTCATGGCTGCAGTCATTGTCTGCGTGATTTTGGAGCCCAGGAAAATAGAAGTTGCCACTGTTTCCACTTTTCCCCATCTATTTGCCATGAAGTGATGGGACCAGATGCCATAATTTTAGTTTTTCAAATGCTGAGTTTTAAGACAGCTTTTTCACTCTCCTCTTTCACCTTCATCAAGAGTTCTTTAGTTCTTTTTTGTTTTCTGACATTGGAGTGGTATCATCTGCATTTCTGAGGTTGTTGGTGTTTCTCCTGGCAGTCTTGATTCCAGCTTGTGAGTCATCCAGCCCAGCATTTCTCATGATGTACTCTGCATATAAGTTAAATAAGCAGGGTGACAATGCACAGCTTGACGTACTCCTTTCCCAATTTGGAACCAGTCTGTTCCATGTCTGGTTCTAACTGTTGCTTCTTTACCAGCATACAGGATTCTCAAGAGGCAGGTAAGGTTGTCTGATATTTCCATCTCTTGAAGAATTTTACACAGTTTGTTGTGAGCCACACAGTCAAAGGCCTTAGTCTAGTCAATGAAGCAGATTTGATTTTTTTTAATTCCCTTGCTTTTTCTTTGATCCAATGAATATTGGCCATTTGATCTCTGGTTCCTCTGCCTTTTCTAAATCCAGCTTGTACACCTGCAAGTTCTTGGTTCACATACTAGTGAAGCCTAGCTTGGAGGATTTTGACCATTACCTTGCTAGAATGCGAAGTGAGCACAATTTTTGGGTAGTATGAACATTCTTTGGCATTGCCCTTTTTGGGATTGGAATGAAAACTGACTTTTTCCAGTCCTGTGGCCCCTGCTGGATTTTCCGAGTTTGCTGACATATTGAGTGCAGCATTTTAACAGCATCATCTTTTAGGATTTGAAATAGCTCAGCTGGAAATCCATCACCTCCACTAGCTTTGTTGGTAATAATGCTTCCTGAGGCCCATTTGACTTCACACTCCAGGATGTCTGGCTCTAGGTGAGTGACCACACCATTATGATTATCTGAGTCATTAAGACTTTTTTTGGGGGGAGGGTATAGTTCTTCTATGTACTTTGTCATCTCTTCTTAATCTCTTCTGCTTCTTTCAGGTCCTTTCTGTTTCTGTTCTTTATCATGCCTGCCCTTACATGAAATATTCCCTTGATATCTCCAATTTTCTTAAAGAGATCTCTGCTGCTGCTGCTAAGTCGCTTCAGTCGTGTCCAATTCTGTGTGACCCCATAGATGGCAGCCCACCAGGCTCCCCCATCCCTGGGATTCTCCAGGCAAGAACACTGGAGTGGGTTGCCATTTCCTTCTCCAATGCATGAAAGTGACAAGTGAAAGTGAAGTCGCTCAGTCGTGCCTGACTCTTAGCGACCCCATGGACTGCAGCCCAGCAGGCTCCTCCATCCATGGGAGTTTCCAGGCCAGAGTACTGGAGTGGGGTGCCAGTGCCTTCCTTTTCCATTCTATTGTTTTCCTCTACTTCTTTGCACTGCTCATTTAAGAAAGCTCTCTTTTCTCTCCTTGTTCTTCTCTGGAACTCTGCATTCAGTTGGGTATATCTTTCCCTTTCTCCCTTACCTTTCACTTCTCTTCTCTTCTCAGCTGTTTGTAAAGCCTTCTTAGACAACGACTTTGCCTTCTTGCATTTCTCTTTCTTTGAGATAGGAGCTTATTTGTCCATGAGACAGTATAAAAAATTTAAAATTGTCTTTACTCCAGGTGGAAATAAAGAAATTGCCATCATTATAATTTTCAGGTTTAGTCTGTCATAAAATGTTTTCCCCCTTCTTTTCTGAAGACGATTCTTTAGCCACAGGGCAATTCATCAATGTTTGGGGATTCAATGCTTCACCTTTGACAGATGTCGTCTTGTGTGGCATCCCTTATCACCCACTGCTTGTAACATTGCAGAAAGCTGTACCCCTCCTGTCATGCTCTCTCTTCTGCAGGCCTGTTTCATCACCTCAGTGAAACTTGTGTTTGATTTGTTACTGAAAATGAAGTTACTTTATCATACTAGAGATAAAAACATATAAAATTGCTCTTCAAGATGAAATTTGACAGAACTAAGTACCACGGTACCAGGCATGTCCTACTGAGTTGTTGGATGTCATTATCTTAAAATATTAGTTTTCTTTTCCCAGATAAAATGTTGTATGGGTATGCTTCAGAATCAGGAGTGGGGTTTCCTTAGAACATCACTGACCAGATCATTCAGAACAAAATGCCCCTCCCCTTGACCCTTGAGGACGAGAGGCAGGAAAAACACAGTTAGCTAATCTTCATGGTGATGTAGCACAGCATCTTCCCTCTCTAATTGTAGCTGAGAAGAAGATTCCTTGGGAACCATGTGGGTTTCACATCATTTCATTTCCTGCATATGTGTGTGATAGGTTGGAGATTGGTTTCAACTTCTTTTTTTGCAAGTTAAAAGTTATCATTGAAATTTCCAAACATGTGATAGATCAGTTCTGTTCTATTCTCCTAGTGAACATATATATCTTTGTGACTCAGAATGTTGGATTCTAATACAAATTCTAGGGTGACTTGGAGTTTCAGGCTGGAATGTCAGCCCAGGAATTTTGGGTCCAGCCCTGGGTCTCTGGTCAGTCCCCTTCTCACTCCTAGCTGGATTCTACCTAGAAAAGACCTTCTTGTACTTATTAGTGGGGACTACAGTCTGTCCCTCAGAGCTCAATTTGCAAATCAGCCACCCCTGTCCATCTAGACCACTTAGGTCCAGGATGTACACAGACCCTGCAAGTGCTTAAAGATGGCTCAGGGTCATTTGAGCAGCGGATTTCAGGGTCCTGACAACTGCGCAGAGTTTTGACAGGAGGATGGATGAGGAAGCTTGGGCTCCTTGCCCGTGGGAAGGAACAGGGTGGATAAAACCTAGGAAAAGGCCCTCTGAGGCATGGAGGCCAAGGTGGGCTGGCTCTTGCTGAGTCTAAGGGCGTAATTGCATTCCACTCCAATTATTTCATTATAGATGGATATCATCTTTCTTTTTTAAAATAAATTGAGCTTTTAATTTTACTTTATTTTACATAGCTGAAGTCAATGACATTTTGAACAGGATAAGAATCAATTTCTTTTATGGCTGAGAAATTAAGGTGCTATTTTATTAAGCACTACTGATGCCTGGTTTTAATCATATATATTGGATTTGGACAAGGGGTTAAACAAAGGGATTGTTCTTCTCCACCATTTCTTTATGGTCTCAGCGATCTTCTCCACCCATTTGATTAATCAGTGAAAAAATCTGGCCTGCATACTCTGTCGGACTCCCAGTCACCTCTCCGGACCACCCGACTTGGCTCCTCAGTGGTTGAGGATAACACAAGAGCAAGGGGCTAAAGACAGATGGGCCAAAAAGCACTCAAATCTCTCTACAGGTTGCCACTCCTACTCATGTGTACAAAAATCTCCATGACACAGTCATTTCTATAGTGGGCGACTTGGAAGTAATGACAAAGCACACAAAAGAAGTGAACTAATTCAGGGCCAAGGTCTAAAATGCATTCTTTCAACAAGTGTATGTTGAGTATGTGCTCCTTTCCTGAAACACATCAGGAGACAATCCAGATCCCTAACCATCCCCTCTGAAAAACGCTTTGTCCTCATGTGGCTTATAATCTGGTTAGAAAGGATGGAAAGTAAACATTACATAGAAAAAAATAAGTAAGTATAATATATATAGTATATTAGATGATTTAAAAATGTAATTTGATCATACAATAAAGAAATAATAACAAGATAAGGAGTTGGGGTGGCAGTTTGCAGTTTTAAAGAGGGTGACCCTGATTAATAGGGTGATACAAGGAGATCAGTCCTGGGTGTTCATTGGAAGGACCAATGTTGAAGCTGAAGCTCTAATACTTTGGCCTCCTGATGCAAAGAGTTGACTCATTTGAAAAGACCCTGATGCTGGGAAAGATTGAGGGCAGGAGGAGAAGGGGAAGACAGAGAATGAGGTGGTTGGATGGCATCACTTACTCAATGAACATGAATTTGGGTAAACTCCAGGAGCTGGTGATGGACAGGGAGGCCTGGCGTGCTGTAGTTCATAGGGTCGCAAAGAGTCGGACACGACTGAGTGACTGAACTGAACTGAGTAAATATTTGAAGACATGAGGGAATTAGCAGTGTAAATATCTGGGGACAAGAGCTTCTGGGCCCTGGAGACCATCAGCACAAAGGCCTAATGGTTCACAAGCCAGAAAGAGACTAGCATAGCTGAGATGAAGTCAGTGGTGGCGTGAGGGGAAGCACAGTAAACATAATGTCAAAAAGCCAGCAATGGCCAGATCTCTAGGGCATATTGGTTTAGAACAACATAGAATGCAATTTTTAATCTGAGTGAAATGAAAAGCCATAGGAAAGTTTTGAGCAGGGAAATGACACCGTCTGACTTGCATTATGAGATCTATTAGTTTGGAGAGATTGGACTGCAGAGGCACAAGAGTTGAAGCATGGAAATCAGGAGTGAGGCTATTATAGGAATCCGGGAGATAGATTCCTATTCCCTGGACCTGGTAATGGACTTCCCTGGTGGCTCAGACGGTAAAGCGTCTACAATGCAAGAGACCCGGGTTCGAGCCCTGGTTTGGGAAGATCCCCTGGAGAAGGAAATGGCAATCCACTCCAGTACTATTGCCTAGAAAATCCCATAGACAGAGGAGCCTGGTAGGCCCCAGTCTATGGGGTCACAAAGAGTCGGACATGACTGAGTGAGGACCTGGTAATAAGAGTAGAGACTGTAGAGATGGTTAGGAGTGGTAGCATTTTGTCGTATTTTGAATGTACACACATCAGGAACTTTTGACAATCAGGAAGAGGGGATGGGAGAAACAGACAAGTGAAGGATGATGCTGAGATTTTTATCCCGAAACAGTGGATAAGAGAGGGTGACAGAGGAGCAAGTGTAGAGGGAAGATCTGGAAGGTCAATCAGATTTCCCAGTGGAGATGGTGAATATATCATTGGATATTATAATCTGCAGTGAATGTATGATATAAATTGAGTCATTAATATGTAGATAGTATTTAAATCATAAGATTGGATGGAATCACCAAGGAAGTGAATAAAGATAAAGAAGTCAGTTGCCAAGTGGGACAAGAAAGTCTCAGAAGTTTCGGAACCCATTCTTCTGCCTGTTGCCTAGGTTGGTTGTTAATGGCACCTGTGATGTGTGCACCTGCAAACACATGTTTATCACTTACTGAGCATTTACTATGTGGCATGTTTTGAGCATTTTGCAATATGAGCAATATTTAATCACCATGTCAAACACATAAAGTGGAAACTATCACTAACCCCATTTTACTGATGCCACAGATAAGGCATAGCAAGGTTATACAACTTGTCTAAAGTTCCCATGATAAGAAGAGGCAAGTAGTTCCAGTTAGACCACTGGTTATACAGAACCTAAGTGTTTCAGGCAGCCTTATTTTCCTAAGCACAATAGGAGACTGTCAACCGTGAGCCTGAGCATTTTGTGAGAACCAATCACCCCCTCCCCTCCAAACCAAACCCCCAGTTAATTTTAGGGCAAGAAAGGAATATTTCAGGAGGATAAAACATAAAATAACATAAAAGTTTCTTGAGAGTGTATTATGAAAAGGGAAATTTTCCTCTTGCCCATGAAGGGAGCCTTATGGTCAAGGAGTCCATAGAATTTTTTGTGTGTATTTATATACACCCACACACATAATTCCAAAGGCACTTAGTTTACTTGATTTTGAATTTTTACAATGAATAAAGTTAGGCTGTTTGATTAGTTTTATTTTCCAAGGTTCTGCAGAAAGATTCCTGCCAAGGGAAAGGTGACAATCCCAGTCTTAAACCAAGCACTTTGTTTTGGAAATATTGTTTTCCAGTTTGCCAGGCCTGGTTTCCATGATACTACAAGTGAGAGAGACAGGATCAGCCACACATGAATTATATGTAATGGGGTTTCTGGAGGAAAAGAGAGTCCCTAATCAAACAAGGGCAAAGGGGAGGTGTTCTGGGTCAAGAAAAGCTGTAAATACCACATCAACTATTATATTTCGTAAGCTAAGTGGGAGGAGAGGAGGATCTGAACTTCTGAACTAAGAGAGTGGGAAGCAACAGGAGGAGAGGTGGTGGATATCACTAGTCCTTAGAGAAATGTAAATAAAGAGAATAGGAATGACGCACCTACTGCAGTGGTTAAAGTCAAAGAGGCTGACAGAACCAAGGACTGGCAAGGATGTGGAGAAACTGAACCCCCACAAGTTCCTGGTGGGAATATACAATGGTACAGCCACGCTAGAAAACAGTTTGGAAGTATACTGGCCATTGTTGTTGTTCATTGTTCAGTCACTCAGTTGTGTCTAACTCTTTGCAACCCCATGGACTACAGCACACCAGGCCTCCCTGTCCTTCATCATTTCCCAGAGCTTGCTCAAAATCATGTCCATTGAGTCAGTGATGCCATGGCATGATGCCATGCCTTCCTCTGTCATTCCCTTCTCCTCCTTTGCCTTCACTCTTTCCCAGAATCAAGGTCTTTTCTAATGAATTGACTCTTCACATAAGGTGGTCAAAGTATTGGAGTTTCAGCTTCAGCATCAGTCCTTCCAATGAATATTCAGGACTGATTTCCTTTAGGATGGACTGGTTTTATCTCCTTGCAATCCACGGGACTCTCAAGAGTCTTAACCAGTACCACAGCTCAAAAGCATCAATTCTTCAGCCCTCAGCCTTCTTTATGGTTCAATTCTAACATCCATACATGACTACCATAAAAACCATAGCTTTGACTAGATGGACCTTTGTTGGCAAAGTGATGTCTCTGCTTTTTAGTAAACTGTCTAGGTTTATCATAGCTTTTCTTCCAAGGAGCAAGTGTGTTTTAATTTCATGGCTGTAGTCACCATCTGCAGTGATTTTGGAGCCCAAGAAAATAAAGTCTGTCATTGTTTCCATTGTTTCCCCATTTATTTGTCATGAAGTAATGGGACTGACTGCCATGATTTTAGTTTTTTGAATGCTGAGTTTTAAGGCAGCTTTTTCACTCTCCTTTTTCACTTTCATCAAGAGGCTCTTTAGTTCCTCTTCATTTTCTGCTATAAAGGTTGTGTTATTTGCATATCTGAGGTTATTGATATTTCTCCCAGCAATCTTGAGTCCAGCTTGTGCTTCATCCAGCCCAGTGTTTCTCATGATGTTTCTGCATATAAGTTAAATAAGCAGGGTGACAATATAAAGCCTTGACATACTCCTTTCCCAATTTTGATCCAGTCCATTGTTCCATGTCCAGTTTTAACTGTTGCTTCTTGACTCACATACAGATTTCTCAGGAGGCAGGTGAGATTGATCTGGTATTCCCATCTCTTATAGAATTTCCCACAGTTTGCTGTTATCCACACAAAGGCATTAGCATAGTCAATGAAGCAGAAATAGATATTTTCCTGGAATTCTCTTGCTTTCTCTATGATCCAACAGATGTTAACAGTTTGATCTCTGGTTCCTCTGCCTTTTCTAAATCCAGCTTGAATGTCTGAAGTTCTTGGTTCATATACTGTTGAAGTCTAGGTTCGAGAATTTTGAGCATTACTTTGCTATCACATGAAATGAGTGCAATTGTGAGGTAGTTGGAACATTCTTTGACATTGCCTTTTTTTGGGATTGGAATGAAAACAACTTTTGTAGCCCTGTGGCCACTGCTGAGTTTTCCATATTTGCTGGCATATTGAGTCCAGGATTTTAACAGCATTACCTTTTAGGGTTTGAAATAGCTTAGGTGGAATTCCATCACCTCCAGTAGCTTTTTTCATAGTGATGCTTCATAAGGCCCACTTGACTTTGCACTGTAGGATGTCTGGCTCTAGGTGAGTGATCACGCCATTGTGGTTATCTGGGTCATGAAGATCTTTTTTTGTATAGTTATTCAATGTTTTCTTGCCACTTCTTCTTAATACCTTCTGTTTCTGTTAGGCCCATACCATTTCTGTCCACTATTGAGCCCATCTTTGCTTGAAATGCTCCCTTGGTATCTCTAATTTTCTTGAAGAGATCTCTAGTCTTTCCCATTCTTTTGTTTTCCTCTATTTCTTTGCATTGATTACTGAGGAAGGCTTTTTTATGTCTCTTTGCTATTCTTTGGAACTACCAAAGAATACTTATCATAAAATCAGCAGTTCCATTCCTAGAAATCCACCAAGAGAAACATTTGTTTGCATAAAGACAAGACACAAATGCTTATCAGTAGCATTATTTACAATAGTGAAAAACTGGAAACATCCATCCACTGAAAAAAACGTCATCCACTGAAAAAATGGATAAAGAAAAATTATTCCATTATATGGTCTATCCATACAATGGAATAATTTTCGTTAATAAAAAGAGAACAAAGTGATGATAGGTACTGCCACATGGATGAAACTCAAAAATATTGTGCCAAGTGAAAGAAGCCACATGAAAAGAGGATATAAAAGGCCACATGTTGTGTGATTCCATTCAAGTGTAATAATAAGAAAAGGTGATCCATAGAGACAGACAGTAGATCAGTTCAGTTCAGTTCAGTCGCTCAGTCGTGTCTGACTCTTTGCGACCCCATGAATCACAGCATGCCAGGCCTCCCTGTCCATCACTAGCTCCTGGAGTTCACTCAGACTGACACCCATCTAATGAATGATGCCATCCAGCCATCTCATCCTCGGTCGTCCCCTTTTCTCCTGCCCCGAATCCCTCCCAGCATCAGAGTCTTTTCCAATGAGTCCAATCTTCGCATGAGGTGGCCAAACTACTGGAGTTTCAGCTTTAGCCTCAGTCCTTTCAAAGAACACCCAGGGCTGATCTCCTTTAGAATGGACTGGTTGGATCCCCTTGCAGTCCAGGGGACTCTCAAGAGTCTTCTCCAACACCACAGTTCAAAAGCATCAATTCTTTGGTGCTCGGCCTTCTTCACAGTCCAACTCGCACATGCATACATGACCACTGGAAAAACAATAGCCTCAACTAGATGGACCTTTGTTGGCAAAGTAATGTCTCTGCTTTTCAATATGCTATCTAGGTTGATCATAACCTTTCTTCCAAGGAGTAAACATCTTTTAATTTCATGGCTGCAATCACCATCTGCAGTGATTTTGGAGCCCCCAGAAATAAAGTCTGACACTGTTTCCACTGTTTCCCCATCTATTTCCCATGACGTGATGGGACCAGATGCCATGATCTTCATTTTCTGAATGTTGAGCTTTAAGCCAACTTTTTACTCTCCTCTTTCACTTTCATCAGATCAGTGGTTGCCAAATACTGTGTGACTGGGATTGACTATAGATAAACCCGAGGGAATTTTAAGGATTATGGGTGTTCTCAGTCTGGATTGTGTTGACTTTTGCACCAATGGATAATATTACTAATCTTGGAGAGACAGTGAACAGTCCTAAAGAGAGATCTTAGTTCCCAGCCCAGGAGTTGGGCAGGAGTTAGTTCCCTGAGTAGTCTGGATGAAAACCATGAATCCTAGACACTTGACCACTAGACGCTAGAGGCTAGAAGTGAAGTGGCCCTGCCTCATTCTCCCATTTGAAAGCAAGAATGTTTCAAGGAGGCAAACACTGTGAAAACAGGTACAAAACATTACTATAGACACAGCATAACTTGCGGATGAGTACACAGAGAAATAGCTTGTCTATTTAAGTCAGAAGCTAGACAGAAACACAGACCGAGAGAGAAAAGGTGGGTGGCGTCCTCTCTGATGAGGAGGAGTCCAGTAAAGAGGTGATTTAAATCACATATAGGACAGTCCTTCCAGGCCTTTGTTTACTTTGGCCAATTATCTTGTTTCTTTTTTCACACCTGCCTGGGACCCTCCCCATGATGCATGTGCAAATTTTTGCAAAGATGGATCCCATGCAGAGGACTCTGTGTGCATGTCCAATCATTATGCGGTGTCACCCCTCCCATTTTAACCTTCAAGTAGGTTCCCTGCTCATACGCACACGGGGACATTTTCATTGACTTCGTATTGTTGTGTCCAACTCTTTGCGACCCCATGGACTGCAGCATGCCAGGATTCCCTGTCCTTCACCATCTCCCAGAGCTTGCTCAAACTCATGTGCATTGAGTCGGTGATGCCACCCAACCATCTTATCTCCTGTTGTCCCCTTCTCCTCCTACCTTCAATCTTTCCCAGCCTCAGAGTCTTTTCTAATGAGTTGGCTCTTTACATCAGGTGGCCAAAGTATTATAGCTTCAGCTTGAGTCCTTCCAATGAATATTCAGGATTGATTCCTTTAGGATCAACTGGTTTGATCTGTTTTCAGTTCAAAGGACTCTCAAGAGTCTTTTCCAACACCATAGTTTAAAAGCATCAATTATTTGGTCCTCAGCCTTCTTTATGGTCCAACTCTCACATCCATAGATGACTACTGGAAAAACCTCAGCTTTGATTATGCAGACCTTTGTTGGCAAAGTAATGTCTCTGCTTTTTAATATGCTCTCTGGGTTTGTCATAACTTTTCTTTTTAGGACTTCAGGAGTGGGCACTTTATCTCTTCACTTCAGCAAAACTCAGCTTTTACCACTAGCTTTGTCCTAGAGTGCTGGGGATAGGGGAGTTAGGAGAACAATGCTTCAATTTTATCTTGACAAACACTTGTCTAGCCCTGGGGCCATCTATCTCCTATCTCCTTACTAAAACTCAGCAAACCACACCCTCAAAATGGGAGGTCTCATGGTTTAAAATTTATACCTCAATAAAATTACTTTAAAAGAGAGGGATAATAATATCAAACAAGACCTTGTGGTGCTCCTGGGTACGAAAGCCTTTCTGTGTCCCCCAGTTTTTGATTACAGGAAATAGGCTTCATTTAGCCTCTAGGACCTTCCCTGAGTTCCAATTCAGCAGGTCCAAACAGATGCTAATTAGGGAAGGGAGGAAAGTCTGAAGAAACAATCAATTCAGTTCAGTTCAGTTCAGTTGCTCAGTGTGTCTGACTCTTTGCGACGGACTCGATGGGCATGAGTCTGAGTGAACTCCGGGAAGCCTGGTGTGCTGTGATTCATGGGGTCGCAAAGAGTCGGACAGGACTGAGCGACTGAAATGACTGAACTGACTAAACTGACTGAACTGACTGCAGCACACCAGGCTCCTTGTCCATCCGAGTGAACTCCCGGAGTTCACTCAAACTCTTTGAGTCATTTCATCCTCTGTTGTCCCCTTCTCCTCCTGCCTTCAGTCTTTTCCAGTATCAGGATCTTTTCAAATAAATCAGTTCTTGGCATCAGATGGCCAAAGTATTGGAATTTCAGCTCAGCATCAGTCCTTCCAATGAATATTCATGATTGATTTCCTTTAGGATGGACTTGTTGGATCTCCTTATAGTCCAAGGGATTTTCAAGAGTCTTCTTCAAAGATAAAACTCTATCTCCTAGGTTTAATTCAGTGTGGGGGATACAAAGGGGTACAGAGGCCAGATTTAGCTTCAATAAATGATGGATATGAGAGAAACTGGGAATTAAGAATATTCCTTGTCCAATGCTGATTGGTTGTGAGGGATGAATGAGTAGATAGAGTTTGGAGTAACCCCCAGATTTTTGATGAGGAAATGATTGGTGACATTAAACAAATAAAAGAAAGATAATGAGTTTATTCAGAGAAGCAACAGTCACACGACATGGTTCCCTTCATGTTATAAACACAGTGACTTCATTTTCTATTTCCTTGAAAGTTTAGAATTGAAATAATTTCATGACCTCTTTTCCTTCACTCTCACCAGAGTCTTGGTTCTTTAAAATTAGAAACACTTTCAGAACCTTCAAAATAGAGAAAACAAAGCAGCATATGAAATCCCAGGCGAGTCTGATCTAGTAAGTGTTACATTTTATTTTAGAAGCACAGAGGCTCAGATACCTTGGCCCACTGCATATGTAATAAACCTCTTCCTTTTTTTAGCTTCTTCCCTGAAGTAACTGAAGCTCCTTCTCATAGTTACATGAGTCCAGTAAGAGAATAACTCAAGGACAGAAATTTGTACTCATAAACCAGTTAATCCCAGCCATTTCTAGCAATGACAGTTTAAACAAAGGATAGTCTTCCCTCCTTTCCCCTGGAAGAGGAAATGGCAACCTACTCCAGTATTCTTGCCTGGAAAATTCCATGGGCAGAGAGCCTGGCAGGCTACAGTTCACGGGGTCGCAAAGAGTCAGACACGACTACCCACACATACACAGTCTTCTCTAAATTTGAAAAGAACTAGCTTTCTATAAAGATATATCCTTTTAAGTTTTTGTTTGTTTGTTTAAGGAAAACCTAATAGATTGTTTTCTCAGAAGTTATATGAGGCTAATTTTTCATTGTGTTCGGTCTCTTAGTCATGTCCAAATCTCTACAGCCCCATGGACTGCAGCCTGTCAGGTTTCTCTGTCCATGGGATTCTCCAGGCAAGAATACTGGAGAGGGTAGCCATTCCTTTCTCCAGAAGATCTTCCCAACCCAGGAATCAAATCCTCATCTCTTGTGCCTCCTGTATTGGCAGGCAGATTCTTTACCACTAGTATTTTTCATTACCTTAAAACAAACACAGTTAGAACCACAAAGCTAGTGAGAAGTATTTCTCTATCAGTACATCTAAAATGAAGTTAATTGGAAAGATTCTATGTAAAATTTTTTAACATTGTCTGTAAATAAATAATCTGCAACCAGAGTTTCAAAATAAGAGAAAGGATTATATAGGACTTTTTCTTATATTAATGTTCTGTATCACCAAAAACTACATATTGGCTCTTTTAATACCAGTTTATTTCATGCAGTCATCAGAAGTCATATATAGTTTGAAACTTACTTTATATACTGACCAGAAACTAAGGTTTTGGAAGAAGAAAAAACACTCTAATTATAACTAGAAGTTACAAAAATATTGTAGTATTTGTCTCATCCAGACTCATTTTTTAACAAAGGTGCATTTCCCATTTAGGTGGAAGCTTTCATTTACTCTTGTGAAACGTTGAGAAGCTATGGAACACAAGTATAGCTAGCAGTGATCTCCTATCCTGTCCTTGCCTGGGGCAATTCAGGCTCCCCTCTTCTCTCCATCCACCAAGGAGGAACAGGACAGACTGAGAACAGTGCTGCTATGCTTTGTAGTTTTTCAAAACGAAATTTTGACTCTAGCCGTTTGTTAGAAATTCAACAACAACAATCTTCTGGTCTTACAGATCCCTGGATGATCTCTGCCAGGTAAAACTTGAAAGGATTTCTGAAGTCTTCACCTATTTTCTTATCGGGTGACCAGTTATAAGGTCTCAAGAGATAACTGTTAGTCTTTCACACTATCATTTTCCTAAACAATTTGTAATTCTTTTCACATATAGATAGCAATAGATTCTTCTGAGTAAATTTTTTAAAGAATGAAAGGAATCTCTTCTTCTCTACAATGTCTTTTGCCTTCATAAACCCATAGAAAAGTCCTTGTTCAAAAACTCAAGAGAAATATATCTACCTCTTCTTAATAAGCAGTCCATCAAAGTGAATAGAATCCTGTACCTTAAGGAACAATACAGATGAAAATGTCTTTGAATGTGCTCTCTCTCAAGTGACAGGAGGACGAGGAATACTCTAGATTGCAAGATTTGATGGGGAGAGTAAAAATGAAGGTTCTTATTTCTAAATTACAGGCAATAAGGTAATAGACATGCTTCACTTTCATACAGTTATATGTACATGGAATTTTAACTTATTAAAGTAATGGTTATTCAAATTACAAAATGATTCTTTTCTTTAAATGGAAAGCTTCCAACAGATACTTGTTTCTGTTTGCTACTTGAGCGAAGGGCTGGCTCAAAAGAAGGTGGAGACGTTCATAGCTGAAATAAATAGATTAGACGTCACTGCTCACTGAAGATAAATCTGATGAATTATCTTCTGAAATTAGAAAGATGAATTTCTTCTGATGATGAATTTTTTATGATGATGAATTTCTTCTGAAATTAGACTGTAAAGAATTAGGGGAAACATTTATTAATAAAAATTGGATTTGCTGTAACTATTTTACAAAATGAAGCACATCCAAAACGTCTTCCTTTTTGTAACAGTATCTGCTCCATTGCCTGTGGCCTCTCCCCAAACAACTGTTACTAGCTTGGTCCCAGGAAAAGCAATACTATATTTCTAGCTTGTGTGGTGGGACCGGTTGCCTAGCATTGCAGTAAATTTTACAAAACAGTTGGCAGAAGGATCAGACCAGCTCGGCTAAATGAATTAAGCAACCACCTAAGACTGCAGGGCATATTAAGGAAGAATGTCCACATTATAGCACTTGATACTCCCTTCTCACAGCCCCACTTCCCCCAGTATAATGCTTTGGCTGAGCAGGCTGTATCTGATATGAAACAAGGTTCTTGTTAAGTAGATGCAATGAAATAATGCTGAGTTTTTGTTGCATTAGTGGAGTTAAATGCATTTTATTAGCCCTCATTAGAAGGAGGGAAAACTTGAAGCTAAGGACTCATTAGCCGGCCCCTGTGAGGTAGAGTGATTAAACTGCTAGGGGCCAGAGAAAGGGGACCTAGGCCACACACAGCAGATTCTGAAAGCTTGTCCTCTCTCTGTTCGCCATGACGAAAATGTCTGAGAACAGTTCGGGGGAGAAATGATAGGTCCAACCGCAGGTCAGCTGAAAATATGTGTTTCTTTCTAAAGCTGTTAATTTGACAAAAGGCAGAAGCCCCAGAAAGAAAGCACAATTATGATTTATACTTGAGATTCAAAAGGAAGTCATTTACTTTGGAGATTTGAAAAAAGAAATGCTACCAGCTCTCCAATTTTAAAGAATATATTATGAAATCTGCTTTTATTCTAGTTTGTCGTTAGCAAAAAGCCACACACACACACGCGCGTCATTGCTCCGAAATAAAAGTTTCTCTCCAAAGTAAAATGAATATATGAAGTTACTTTGCTCAATTAAACTTCACAGTGTAATTTTGAACTAAAGAACTAATGCATTTTAAATAATCCTGAAACTTCAGAATTTGGGAGTTTCATTGTCCTCATCTGTCTCTGCAATGCAGCTCAATGGAGTGACTAGTTTGTGAATGCATCCAGCTGATGACTTGTTATTACCTCTTATTACATTTCTGCTCCCCTATGTCTGTCTCATCTGCTGGCGCCCGACCACTGGCTGTTTTACAAACCTAGTACACTCCAAACCAAGTCTATCATCGGTTCTTCCAAGGCCCTCCAATTCTCCCTCTATTAATGGCACCATCATCTTCACAGTCGTCCAGCATTGAAACCTTAGCATCATTTTTATTTTTTCACTTTTAACATGTGGCCGGTTTACGAGTCCTCTAGACTTAACCTCTGAAACACCTTTATGTTCATCCTCTCTCCTTCATCATAATTTACAAATCAGATCATCCTGGGTCTTTATTCGAACTATAGCCATAGCCTCAGCCAGCAGACAGGAATTCCTGTCCATTATCCTTTTATTATACTCCATCTTGCACACAGATAGCAGAGGGATCTTCTAGGAACACAGCTCCAAATGGGCAGTTTTTCTTGCTTAAAATCTTTAGCAGGCTTCCACTGTCTAAATCTATAAAATGAGCATGATATGATCTAGTGCAGAGTTGTAAAGCTCAAAAACGATAATGGATAAAGCTCTCCACCCAGTAGATGTCACATAGTGAGAGTTCAGCAGTGGGTACTTTTTCTATCTGTTGTCCATTTCCTTTCCTTTGACCATACTGAACTGTTCATTGCCTATACATGCCAGCCATGATGCAGTTTTCTTTTCCTGTTCTCCTTCAGTTGTCTTGGTCTGGAGAACGCTGCCCTCATTGACCCAAATTCAACATATTCATTGTCCAAGACCCAACTTTTTCCATCTCCTTCTGGATGTAAGGGACTCCTCACTTATCTCAATAACTACAGCCCTTCAGAGAGTTTTTTAAAATTATTCTTGTGATTTTCTTATGCTTGCCAAGTGCTAAAATTTAAGGAAAGGATTGACATCTAATTCATTTTTATATCTATTGTCTCATAATGACTGTCAGAGAGTTTTTCTCAGGACTACTTTATGGAACTCTGCAGAGCTCAAGAAATCTGTGCTTGCCTCTGCTGTCCCGCTTCATCTTATGTCTGGGCAGAAATGGAGTGCAGTGAAACCTGAAATGAATTCCAGTTTGTGTTTGATCGAGCAGCACTTAATGCTCAGATGCTCATGTTAATGTGCAGGAGTCAAGTATACATTTTCTTGCTTTTCTACCAACTTGTCTTAGCAGTTCAACATGAACAGCCAAGTCTCCCTTCTATTATTATAGAAAGTCTATTTTGGCTACTGCCTTGTGCATTTTTTATTTTCATGCAGAGATAGCTCTAAAAGGCAATATTTTTTTCATATCCATTTGTGTCCTCTATTAGCCTCTTGCACATGGGCCAGGACCAGCCACAACCTATGTGTGTGTGACACGCAACTCTGGCACCTCCCACAGTGCCTTCCTCCTGGTGATGTTCAGACCTTGTTCACTGAATAATAAAAATACTCAGGAATTTTTCAGTCACAATCATGATTCTATAAATCTTGATCCTATAAGCTGGCTTTTAGTTCTTTAGTCTAAGAAAACACTGATTAATTTGTATTAATAAAATAGCTATAAAATAAAAATACTGAGAATTTGAAAGTACAATATTAGGGAAGGGTTCATAACCTCTAGTAGTAGAAGAAGTAATAAAAGTAGAAGTTACACCTAGAAGTTACTGGTCCCAAGTGGTTACTATGGCAGGAAGTCTGTTGAAGGTTTTAATGAATCTCCACAATACCTGTGATAAGTATGTTTATTAAAAAGATAAGAAAATTAAAGCTTGTTTAACTAATTTGAGAAGGAAAAAACCCATTTGATGGCATAATGAAATAATATGTGGCTAATGTGATGATAATAGAAGATGATTTAATGACTTACATAAATGTTTTCCAGAGAGCACTATGTATAAAATAGAAAGTTGGTTATATCGTTCTTTGGCCCATTTTTTGATTGGGTCATTTATTTTTCTGGAGTTGAGCTGCATAAGCTGTTTGTATATTTTTGAGATTAGTTGTTTGTCAGTTGCTTCATTTGCTATTATTTTCTCCCATTCAGAAGGCTGTCTTTTCACCTTGCTTATAGTTTCCTTTGTTGTGCAGAAGCTTTTAATTTTAATTAGATCCCATTTGTTTATTTTTGCTTTAATTTCCAGTATTCTGGGAGGTGGATCATAGAGGATCCTGCTGTGATTTATGTCAGAGAGTGTTTTGCCTATGTTCTCCTCTAAGAGTTTTATAGTTTCTTGTCTTACATTTAGATCTTTAATCCATTTTGAGTTTATTTTTGTGTATGGTGTTAGAAAGTGATCTAATTTCATTCTTTTACAAGTGGTTGACCAGTTTTCCCAGCACCACTTGTTAAAAAGATTGTCTTTAATCCACTGTATATTCTTGCCTCCTTTGTCGACTGGAGCCGATTATACAGAGTGAAGTAAGCCAGAAAGAAAAACACCAATACAGTATACTTACACATATATATGGAATTTAGAATGATGGTAATGATAAACCTGTACGCAAGACAGCAAAAGAGACACAGATGTATAGAACGGCCTTTTGGACTCTGTAGGAGAAGGAGAGGGTGGGATTGGTTGGCAGAGTGGCAATGTAACATCTGTGATATCATAAGTGTAACGAATCACCAGTCCAGGTTTGATGCAGGATGCAGGGTGCTTGGGACTGATGCATGGGGATAATCCAGAGAGAGGGTGTGAGGCTGGAGGGGGGAGGTGGGGGTCGGGATTGGGAGATCATGTACACTTGTGGCTGATCCATGTCGATGTGTAGCAAAACAAATACAGTATTGTAAAGCAAAACAAACTAAAAAAATAAAAATTAAAAAAAAAGAAAGAAAAAAAAAGAAAGTTGGTTATAAAACAATTTTATGATCCATATATATATATATATATATATACACAAAACATAATAGAAAAAATAGCAAAATATTAAAATCACCCATTTTCAAATAATTAGATTTTGAATGAAGGGACTGAAACTATTTTATTTTTTAATTATTATTTTCTTCATTGTGTTTTAATATGTGTAAGAATTATGTTATTATTGAAAAATAAGCATTTTTGTTGCTGACATTATTATGTGTAAATGTGCTTTTAATTAAAGGAACATTGATGGAATCTGTGTCCCCCTGCATATTCTAGGGACGTGCACTAGTTGTGCAGGTAAAACTGTTAAAACTATTCTGGACTTGAAGCTGACTTTTTTCCAGAAAGGCCTGGGGTTGTGCCTCAGTGCGTGTCCTTCCACGACTTTCTGCACAGCAATTTCTGACCACAACAACTCTGACTACCCAGCAACTGGCCCATACTACCCACAACCCAGGGTGGTGATGCAGGGAGTTCCAACAGCTTTTTTCCAGGCAGATGATAGGTTTGCATACATCCCCCTACCTTCCTCACGGACCCTTCAGCTCCTGCTGCTGACAAGGCAGGGTTTTCTGGGCTGCCTCCCTTGTGGAGAGACAGTCTTATACTGTCCTGAGTAACACTGAGGCCAGCAGTAGTGAATGATCAAGTTAGACAGCCTAAGGCCCCCTTCCAAGAGTCAGGTCCCATGACAAGTCAGAAAAGAAAAATATCTCTGGAGTCATCTTTCAGAGGAGGAGTAAAATTTGCTCTGCCACTTCAAGCACCTTAGAGACTACAAGGGCTAAAACACAGTGGCTGCAGCAAATTGTGCCACTTTTTACTGGGTTTTGTTTGTTTCAAAACCACAACCTAGAAGAAAATGTTTAGTTAGTTTAGTTGCTCAGTCGTGTCCGACTCTTTGCGACCCCATGGACTGTAGCCCGCCAGGCTCCTCCGTCCATGGGATTATCCAGGCAAGAATACTGGAGTGGGTTGCCATTTCCTTCTCCACTAGAAGAAAATAAGTTCTACAAATTCCCAGAATGAAGTTTCCACAGTGAAGAAGACTAACCAAAGACTGAGTGGCGGAAATATTAGGAGCCGTCCCCCAGCTCTGTCCCCTCCACATGTGTGTGCATGCTGAGTCCCTTCATTCCTGACTCTTCGGGACCCCATGGACTGTAGCACGCCAGGTTCCTCTTAGGTCTCTTAGTCTCCTGCATTGGCAGATGGGTTCTTTACCACTAGTGTCACCTGGGAAGGCCCCTCACATCGATGCCAATAATTGGCTTTCCTGAGGACTTTAAAATAAGGAATTTGGGTCATTAGGAAGACTGCTAAGGTCTGAGAGCATTTTGAGGAGCACAGAAATAAAGGCTAATCCATTTTCTTATTTGGAGAAGACTGAATCCTTCAAGTCAAGCATAATTTTCTAAGAAAGATGCTGTGAATGTCTACCTTTGATGGCACTGTAAAGAACATTCTATGAAAGCATGACAATCTGAAAATACAACTTTTTAAAAAGCCCATTTAAAGTAGCATCAAAAAGACTTAAACACTTAGGAATAAACTTAAACAAGGAGGAGAATGACCTAAGTCTGCCTATGACCTAAGCCCTGATCACTATAGTTAATTCAAGAGTAGGCATGAAACCTAAGTTGGTTCATGACCTAAGTGAAGCTTGGAGCTTTGGTTCAATGGTTGACAAAAGGGAAGTCTCCTATCCCTATATTTGTAGACAGGGATGTAAGGAAGCCCAGTTTACTGCAGGCAAGTGTCTTACAAACACAAGGAAAATTAACCTTCCTTTGTAACTTTAAGATGATGCTGACTCTATGGAAATAGAGATACAAAACAACCTAAGCCCTTTGTGAGAGAGGTGAAGCCCTAGATCAGACCTCACTTGAAAATCACTTTGCACTAAACCTCCATTTATGAAAGCTGAAAATGTCCTTTAATTTTTATGCCAGTTTGAGTTAGATTATCTGTAAACTGCAAGAGTAAGCATTGGAACAGATGTGGAGAAGAACCTATACTGATTTCTTACTTGAACAACCTCTCTTCTTCCTAAGAGCTTCCCAGGTGGCGTTAGTGGTAAAGAACTCACCTACCAAGGCAGGAGACATAGAGACAGGGATTCGATCCTTGGGTTGGAAGATTCCCTGGAGGAGGGCATGACACCCATTCCAGTATTCTTGCCTGCAGAATCCCATGGACAGAGGAGCCTGGCGGGCTACAATCCATAGAGTCTTACAGAATCAGACAAGACTGAAATGACTTAGCACGTGTATACACACACACACTTCTTTCATAACTCTTTGAGCTTCAAGAGGACGTGGGTTCTTTCTGAGTGAATTTACATCTGATTTAGCTAGGTATATGGTGGCACTACTAGCCCTGGGTATCTTTAAACCAGAGGGTCCAAACCTCTTGGGGTTGAGGTGGAGCTGACGTAATAATAATAGAAACAAAGTGCACAATAAATGTAGTGTGTTTGAATCATTCCGAAACCACTCTCGCCATGCTGGTCCATGGAAAAATTGTTTTCCACAAACCAAGTCGCTGGTGCCAAAAAGGTTCAGGACTGCTGCTTTAAACTAAATTTCATAGATTGAGGGCTTTTGGATCTCCCAAGGATGAAAGATAAAAAATCTACATGACAGCAGGGGAAATTCTGATTCATATTTACTTCAAGGTGTAGCTCTTGAACTCCCAGTGGAAAGTGGAACCATCTCCCTGTAGACATGACTTCTACAGAGAAGCCATCAGACCCAACTTCAATGTTTTCACACCTGTAAGCTTTCCCAAGTTGCCAGCAAAGGATTTCTGTACAAGTGGTAGAGGAGATAGCTGGTGACTGATTTAAATAGTCCGGTTGATTTCATGTTCTAGTGGTTTCACTGCCAAGCTGCAGGCTGAAGGTGAATAAAGAATTGATGGAGATGAAGACGAGAAAAAGATCAAGGAAGAATAGATTGCCATCTACTTATGTTCAGTTCAGTTCAGTTGCTCAGTCATGTCTGACTCTTTGAGACCCCATGAGTCGCAGCATGCCAGGCCTCGCTGTCCATCACCAACTCCCGGAGTCCACCCAAACTCACATCCATTGAGTCGGTAATGCCATCCAACCATCTCATCCTCTGTCGTCCTCTTTTCCTCCTGTCCTCAATCTTTCCCAACATCAGGGTCTTTTCAAATGAGTCAGCTCTTCGCATCAAGTGGCCAAAGTATTGGAGTTTCAGCTTCAACATCAGTCCTTCCAATGAATACCCAGGATTGATCTCCTTAAGGTTGGACTGATTGGATCTCCTTGCAGTCAAAGGGACTCTCAAGAGTCTTCTCCAATACCACAGTCAAAAGTATCAATTCTTTGTTGCTCAGCTTTCTTTATAGTCCAACTCTCACATCCATACATGACTACTGGAAAAACCATAGCCTTGACTAGACGGACCTTTGCTGGCAAAGTAATGTCTCTGCTTTTTAATATGCTATCTAAGTTGGTCATAACTTTCCTTCCAAGGAGTAAGCATCTTTTAATTTCATGGCTGCAGTCACCATCTGCAGTGATTTTGGAGCCCAGAAATATAAAGTTAGCCACTGTTTCCACTATCTCCCCATCTATTTGCGATGAAGTGATGGGACCAGAGGCCATGATCTTCGTTTTCTGAATGTTGAGCTTTTAGCCAACTTTTTCACTCTCCTCTTTCACTTTCATCAGGAGTCTCTTTAGTTCTTCTTCACTTTCTGCATGGTGTCATCTGCATATCTGAGGTTATTGATATTTCTCCCAGCAATCTTGATTCCAGCTTTTGCTTCCTCCAGCCCAGTGTTTCTCATGATGTACTCTGCATATAAGTTAAATAAACAGGGTGACAATATACAGCCTTGATGTACTCCTTTTCCTATTTGGAACCAGTCTGTTCCATGTTCAGTTCTAACTGTTGGTTCCTGACTTGCATATAGGTTTCTCAAGAGGCAAGTCAGGTGGTCTGATATTCCCATCTCTTTCAGAATTTTTCACAGTTTATTGTGATCCACACAAGTTTTGGCATAGTCAGTAAAGCATAAATAGATGTTTTCCTGGAACTCTCTTCCTTTTTCCATGATTCAGTGGATGTTGGCAATTTGATCTCTGGTTCCTCTTCCTTTTCTAAAACCAGCTTGAACATCTGGAAGTTCACAGTTCATGTATTGCTGAAGCCTGGCTTGGAGAATTTTGAGCATTACCTTATTAGCATTTAAGATGAGTGCAATTGTGTGGTAGTTTGAGCATTCTTTGGCATTGCCTTTCTTTGGGATTGGAATGAAAACTGACCTTTTCCAGTCCAGTGGCCACTGCTGAGTTTCCTAATTTGCTGGCATATTGAGTGCAGCATTTCACAGCATCATCTTTCAAGATCTGAAATAGCTCAACTGGAATGCCATCACCTCCACTAGCTTTGTTCCTAGTGATGCTTCCTAAGGCCCACTTGACTTCACATTCCATGGTGTCTGGCTCTAGGTGAGTGATCACACCATTGTGATTATCTTGGTCATGAAGATCTTTTTTGTACAGTTCTTCTGTGTATTCTTGCCACCTCTTCTTAATATCTTCTTCTTCTGTTGCTGCTGCTACTGCTAAGTCACTTCAGTCATGTCTGACTCTGTGCGATCCCATAGATGGCAGCTTCACCAGGCTCCGCCATCCCTGGGATTCTCCAGGTAAGAACACTGGAGTGGGTTGCCATTTCCTTCTCTGATGCATGAAAGTGAAAAGTGAAAGTGAAGCCACTGAGTTGTGTCCAACTCTCAGTGATCCCATGGACTGCAGCCCACCAGGCTGCTCCATCCATGGGATTTTCCAGGCAAGAGTACTGGAGTAGGGTGTTAGGCCCATATAATTTCTGTCCTTTATTGAGCCCATATTTGCATGAAACGTTCCCTTGGTATCTCTAATTTTCTTGAAGAGATCTCTAGTCTTTCCCATTCTATTGCTCTCCTCTGTTTCTTTGCACTGATCACTAAGGAAGACTTTCTTATCTCTCCTTGCTATTCTTTGGAACTCTGCATTCAAATGGGTATGTATTTCCTTTTCTTCTTTGCTTTCACTTCCCTTCTTTTCACAGCTTTTTTAAGGCCTCCTCAGACAGCCATTTTGCTTTTTTGCATTTCTTTTTCTTGGGGATAGTCTTGATTCCTGTCTCCTGTACAATGTCACAAACCTCCATCCATAGTTCATCAGGCACTCTGTCTATCAGATCTAGTCCCTTAAATCTATTTCTCACTTCCACTGTGTAGTCATAAGGGATTTGATTTAGGTCATACCTGAATGGTCTAGTGGTTTTCTCCACTTTCTTCAATTTCAGTCTGTATTTGGCAATAAGGAGTTCATGATCTGAGCCACAGTCAGCTCATGGTTTGTTTTTGCTGACTGTATGGAGCTTCTTCATCTTTGGCTGCAAAGAATATAATCAATCTGATTTTGGTTTTGACCATCTGGTGATGTCCATGTGTAGAGTCATTTCTTGTGTTGTTGGAAGAGGGTGTTTGCTATGACCATTGTGTTCTCTTGACAGAACTCTATTAGTCTTTGCCCTGCTTCATTCAGTACTCCAAGGCCAAATTTGCCTGTTACTCCAGGTGTTTCTTGACTTCCTACTTTTGCATGCCCATCCCCTATAATGAAAAGGACATCTTTTTTGGGGTGTTAGTTCTAGAAGGTCTTGTAGGTCTTCATAGAACTGTTCAACTTCAGCTTCTTCAGCATACTGGTCGGGGCATAGACTTGGATTACCATGATATTGTATGGTTTGTATTGGAAATGAACAGAGATCATTCTGTCATTTTTGAGATTACACCCAAGTGCTGCATTTTGGATTCTTTTGTTGATTGTGATGGCTACTCTATTTCTTCTAAGGGATTCCTGCCCACAGTAGTAGATATAATGGTCATCTGAGTTAAATTCACCCATTCCAGTCCATTTTAGTTCAGTTATTCCTAGAACGTCGATGTTCACTCTTGTCATCTACTGTTTGACCACTTTCAATTTGCCTTGATTCATGGACCTAACATTTCAGGTTCCTATGCAATATTGCTCTTTACAGCATCAAACCCTGCTTCCATCACTAGTCCCATTCACAACTGAGTGTTGTTTTTGCTTTGGTTCCATCCCTTCATTCTTTCTGGAGTTATTTCTCCACTGATCTCCAGTAGCATATTTGGCACCTACTGATATATAGCATATAGGACACCTTTCAGTGTCCTATCTTTTTGCCTTTTCATACTGTTCATGGATTCTCAAGGCAAGAATACTGAAGTGGTTTGCCATTCCGTTCTCCAGTGGACCACATTCTATTAGACCTCTCTACCATGACACGGTCGTCTTGTGTGGCCCCACAGGGCATGGCTTAGTTTCATTGAGTTAGACAAGGCTGTGGTCCTGTGATCAACTTGGCTACTCGTCTGTGATTGTAGTTTCAGTCTGTCTGCCCGCTGTCCCCTCTCTCAGTGCCTACTGTCTTACTTGCTTTTCTCTTACCTTGGACGTGGGGTCTCTCTTCACGGCTGCTCCAGCAAAGCACAGCCGCTGCTCCTTACCTCTAACGTGGGGTAGCTCCTCTCTGCCACGCTCGTGTGCCATTGCAGCCGACACGCTCCTGGGCCATCTACTTAATGTTTCCTTTATCTTGCCTTCTTTTGTTTATGTAATTAAGATGCCACATTTGGGACTTCATAGTAATTAATAATACGTTTGGAACATGTTTAGGATTAGAAGTGAGTTTGGAAATCATTAAAATCAGTAGTTCTAACTCCTCCATAGTCAAAATCTATTTACATGTAAATCTATTATAGGAAACAAATAAGAGAATTGTTGTCTTTGAAGGCAGGAGATGAAGAAAGGGATTGTGTTGCCCTCATGCAGCCCTACCCATTCCTGTGGTTTTAACAGACTTCCTTGGTACCCACCCACTTCCCCCCTTGTCTCATAGTTCAGTGCACATCTTCTTGGCTTCCAACTTCCTATTATGTGTCTCTTTTCCTGATGGCTTTCCTAGGGAAGCCTATTTCATCCCTATGCACAGAAGGTAAAAGATGAGAAATGCTGGGGAATCCGTGCCCCTCTGTAGATTAGCTGTCAAACGACCACTTCTCAGGAGAATCACTCTTCATGTGGGAGAATTCTGATGCACATGTCCTCAAAGTATGCTCCGTGGATATCTGGAGGTCCTCAAGAAGTTATTGCCATAATAATTTAAAAGAACTGCATAATTTTTGCTGTTTTCACTGTGTTGACAACTGTATTGACAATGCAAAAAATATGGTGTAAAACTTTCCTTAGCAATCAGCCAGGGACACTCTATTTTACTAGTTGTACTGGTTATACTGATAGTCATTGCATTAGCCTCCGTCTTGGACTGATGAGGGAAAAAAACAAACAGCTCCACTTAAAATGTCCTTTATGAGCAGTAAAAAATACATTATATTAAATATTGACCTTTGAGTATTCTGTGTGATAAAGTGGGAACTCTATATAAAGCAATTCTGCTCCATACTGAAGTATGACTGTTGCTTCAAAGAAAAGCACTTGTACAATTATTTGAGTAGAAAGAACAAACCATGCTTATTCAGAATGGATACTTGGCAGATATGTTTGCAAGATGAATAAAATCAGACTGTTACTTCAAAGAAACCACTGACAGTATTTGTTTCCAACAATACAATCTGAGTTTTCAAGAGAAAATTAGAGTTTTGAAAACTTATATTCACCACTGTGAGTTTGATGGCTTCCCAAAGCTTAACTGCTTTTTCTGATGACACAAGTGGGGATAATAATGAATGTGAATTTTTGAGGTTGTATAATGAAATATGTCAGCATTTGAAATATCTGCTTAACTCATTGAATCATGAATTTTCCTGTGACCAACACATGATCAAAATCAAATATGGTAAATGGTTTGTTCAAATAATAAAATAAAAACATTGATTTTTAATGAAATGGAGTACAAAATGTTCATGGATGTGGTTTCAAATTTCACATTAAAACTAACCTTTAAGAAATGCTCAATTGTCAAGTTTTAGTATATATCAATCAAGAATAAACATAATTATCTGAGAATGAGAAATCTGTATGCAGGTCAGGAAGCAACAATTAGAACTGGACATGGAACAACAGACTGGTTCCAAATCGGGAAAGGAGTACATCAAGGCTGTATACTGTCACCCTGCTTATGTAACTTATATGCAGAGTACCTCATGAGAAACGCTGGGCTTGAGGAAGCAGAAGCTGGAATCAAGATTGCTGGGGGAAATATCAATAACTTCAGATATGCAGATGACACCACCCTTATGGCAGAAAGCAAAGAAGAACTAAAGAGCCTCTTGATGAAAGTGAAAGAGGAGAGTGAAAAAATTGGCTTAAAGCTCAACATTCAGAAAACTAAGATCATGGCATCTGGTCCCATCACTTCATCGCAAATAGATGGGAAACAGTGGAAACAGTGTCAGACTTTATTTTCTTGGGCTCCAAAATCACTACAGATGGTGACTGCAGCCGTGAAATTAAAGGATGCTTGCTCCTGGGAAGGAAAGTTATGACCAACTTAGATAGCATATTAAAAAGCAGAGACATTACTTTGCCAACAAAAGTCTGTCTAGCCAAGGCTATGGTTTTTCCAGTAGTCATGTATGGATGTGAGAGTTGGACTATGAAGAAAGCTGAGTGCCAAAGAATTGATGCTTTTGAACTGTGGTGTTGGAGAAGACTCTTGAGAGTCCCTTGGACTGCAGGGAGATCCGACCAGTCCATCCTAAAGGAGATCAGTCCTGGGTGTTCATTGGAAGGACTGATGCTGAAGCTGAAACTCCAATACTTGTCCACTTGATGCAAAGAGCTGACTCGTTTGAAAAGACCCTGATGCTGGGAAAGATTGAGGGCAGGAGGAATAGGGGATGGCAGAGGATGAGATGGTTGGATGCCATCACCAACTCAATGGACATGAGTCTGAGTAAACTCTGGGAGTTGGTGATGGATAGGGACACCTGGTGTGCTGCAGTCCATGGGGTCGCAGAGTCGGACATGACTGAGCGACTGAACTGAACTGATACATACATATATGCATGCATATTTAAAATAGTCTTCCCTTTTTCAACAACGTAACTGGTTAAGTGCAGTAGTATTTCAACTAAAATATACAGTAACAGACTTGGCACAGAGGCACAAAAAAGAATCCACTAGTTTTTTATTAAACCAGATATTGAAGAGATTTTAAAGCATTTTTTGAACTATAATGTCATCCTCCTCACACAGTTATCTGTATTGGAAAATATGACAACTTTTCATAAAATGTTTGTCATTTAATTAACATGTAATGAGTTGACTTATTTTTAAATTAAATACATTTTTCAGTTTTAATTTTTCATATGATAAAAGAGAATTGTTGTCTTTGAAGGCAGGAGATGAAGAAAGGGATTGTGTTGCCCTCATGCAGCCCTACCCATTCCTGTGGTTTTAACAGACTTCCTTGGTACCCACCCACTTCCCCCCTTGTCTCATAGTTCAGTGCACATCTTCTTGGCTTCCAACTTCCTATTATGTGTCTCTTTTCCTGATGGCTTTCCTAGGGAAGCCTATTTCATCCCTATGCACAGAAGGTAAAAGATGAGAAATGCTGGGGAATCCGTGCCCCTCTGTAGATTAGCTGTCAAACGACCACTTCTCAGGAGAATCACTCTTCATGTGGGAGAATTCTGATGCACATGTCCTCAAAGTATGCTCCGTGGATATCTGGAGGTCCTCAAGAAGTTATTGCCATAATAATTTAAAAGAACTGCATAATTTTTGCTGTTTTCACTGTGTTGACAACTGTATTGACAATGCAAAAAATATGGTGTAAAACTTTCCTTAGCAATCAGCCAGGGACACTCTATTTTACTAGTTGTACTGGTTATACTGATAGTCATTGCATTAGCCTCCGTCTTGGACTGATGAGGGAAAAAAACAAACAGCTCCACTTAAAATGTCCTTTATGAAGCAGTAAAAAATACATTATATTAAATATTGACCTTTGAGTATTCTGTGTGATAAAGTGGGAACTCTATATAAAGCAATTCTGCTCCATACTGAAGTATGACTGTTGCTTCAAAGAAAAGCACTTGTACAATTATTTGAGTAGAAAGAACAAACCATGCTTATTCAGAATGGATACTTGGCAGATATGTTTGCAAGATGAATAAAATCAGACTGTTACTTCAAAGAAACCACTGACAGTATTTGTTTCCAACAATACAATCTGAGTTTTCAAGAGAAAATTAGAGTTTTGAAAACTTATATTCACCACTGTGAGTTTGATGGCTTCCCAAAGCTTAACTGCTTTTTCTGATGACACAAGTGGGGATAATAATGAATGTGAATTTTTGAGGTTGTATAATGAAATATGTCAGCATTTGAAATATCTGCTTAACTCATTGAATCATGAATTTTCCTGTGACCAACACATGATCAAAATCAAATATGGTAAATGGTTTGTTCAAATAATAAAATAAAAACATTGATTTTTAATGAAATGGAGTACAAAATGTTCATGGATGTGGTTTCAAATTTCACATTAAAACTAACCTTTAAGAAATGCTCAATTGTCAAGTTTTAGTATATATCAATCAAGAATAAACATAATTATCTGAGAATGAGAAATCTGTATGCAGGTCAGGAAGCAACAATTAGAACTGGACATGGAACAACAGACTGGTTCCAAATCGGGAAAGGAGTACATCAAGGCTGTATACTGTCACCCTGCTTATGTAACTTATATGCAGAGTACCTCATGAGAAACGCTGGGCTTGAGGAAGCAGAAGCTGGAATCAAGATTGCTGGGGGAAATATCAATAACTTCAGATATGCAGATGACACCACCCTTATGGCAGAAAGCAAAGAAGAACTAAAGAGCCTCTTGATGAAAGTGAAAGAGGAGAGTGAAAAAATTGGCTTAAAGCTCAACATTCAGAAAACTAAGATCATGGCATCTGGTCCCATCACTTCATCGCAAATAGATGGGGAAACAGTGGAAACAGTGTCAGACTTTATTTTCTTGGGCTCCAAAATCACTACAGATGGTGACTGCAGCCGTGAAATTAAAGGATGCTTGCTCCTGGGAAGGAAAGTTATGACCAACTTAGATAGCATATTAAAAAGCAGAGACATTACTTTGCCAACAAAAGTCTGTCTAGCCAAGGCTATGGTTTTTCCAGTAGTCATGTATGGATGTGAGAGTTGGACTATGAAGAAAGCTGAGTGCCAAAGAATTGATGCTTTTGAACTGTGGTGTTGGAGAAGACTCTTGAGAGTCCCTTGGACTGCAGGGAGATCCGACCAGTCCATCCTAAAGGAGATCAGTCCTGGGTGTTCATTGGAAGGACTGATGCTGAAGCTGAAACTCCAATACTTGTCCACTTGATGCAAAGAGCTGACTCGTTTGAAAAGACCCTGATGCTGGGAAAGATTGAGGGCAGGAGGAATAGGGGATGGCAGAGGATGAGATGGTTGGATGCCATCACCAACTCAATGGACATGAGTCTGAGTAAACTCTGGGAGTTGGTGATGGATAGGGACACCTGGTGTGCTGCAGTCCATGGGGTCGCAGAGTCGGACATGACTGAGCGACTGAACTGAACTGATACATACATATATGCATGCATATTTAAAATAGTCTTCCCTTTTTCAACAACGTAACTGGTTAAGTGCAGTAGTATTTCAACTAAAATATCAGTAACAGACTTGGCACAGAGGCACAAAAAAGAATCCACTAGTTTTTTATTAAACCAGATATTGAAGAGATTTTAAAGCATTTTTTGAACTATAATGTCATCCTCCTCACACAGTTATCTGTATTGGAAAATATGACAACTTTTCATAAAATGTTTGTCATTTAATTAACATGTAATGAGTTGACTTATTTTTAAATTAAATACATTTTTCAGTTTTAATTTTTCATATGATAAACAGTTTTAGATATAACCCCACGTGCTATAGTTTCTTGGGGGTCCTCAGTAATAGGATGATAAAGGTGAATTGAGGTTAAACATTTGAAAACTATAGTTTCTCATTATTTCTGAGTTTCCTGGTGGCATTCATCTCAAACTCCCAGAGATAATTTTTCTAATAACACACACTTTTTGGACTTGATTTACTTTTGTGCTCACGTCTCCATTCCAAGACCACAATTCCTGGGATCATCTTTCAAATAAACAGCTTATATGAAGATGCTCATAATGAGGTCCATTCTTGAGGAAATCAAATGAAGAGTCCCCTGAAGAACCATGGGACAGAATAGCCATTGAATTTAACTGTTTCACTGCACAAAGAGGAAACTGGTGCCAATGACAGAAAATGACATCACAGCCAGTGGTACATAGTTTACATGATCCGATAGGTCCCCAGCATTTTTGTTACTTTCAGCCTTCTTAAAGGCAATACAGTCCCAAGGCTGCTACATCTGCCCGTTATTCTCTCCCCATCATCAGCATACAGCATTGGAAAGGAAGCACAGTCATGCCATGAGCATTGCTTTTCATATTTGTCTGGATATTTTAAGTGTCTTTTAGTGTAGTATCCTTGGCAATCTAGGGCATCAGACTTCCTCGGCTTCCAACCCTTGTTGTATTATCAGTCTTTCCCGAACTATAATACCTGAGGTCTCCTATATTTCTGAAGGATAGGAGGTCCTATAGATGGTAAAATATGCCACCAAGTTTCAAAGAACTTAAAATCTCATATTCACCTTGACATCATATACGTGAGTCGTTGTTATTTAGTCGCTCAGTCAGGTTTGACTCTTTGGCTACCCCATGGACTGTAAACCGCCAGACTCCTCTGTCCATGGGATTTCCCAGGCAAGAATACCAGAGTGGGTTACCACTTTCTTCTCCAGAGGATCTTCCCAACTCAAGGGTAAGGTGAAGTCGCTCAGTCGTGTCCGACTCTTTGCGATCCCGTGGACTGTAGCCCACCAGGCTCCTCTGTCCATGGGATTCTCCAGGCAAGAATACTGGAGTGGGTTGCCATTTCCTTCTCCAGGGGATCTTCCTGACCCAGGGATCGAACCTAGGTCTCCCACATTGGAGGCAGACGCTTTAACCTCTGAGCCACCTATTTCCTGCTATATATGATGGGCAAGAAATGTCACAGCTATCTGCGATTCTGGCTCTCCAACTGTGAATAAGGGCTCCAAAAAGGGAACACAATTCCTGCGGCCCAGCAGAAGCTGCCATACCCCATGGTGACTGCTAAGGAGCTGGAAGGATGCAAAAAGCAGCCACCCACCACGTGTGAACAAGGAATTAAGGATATAAACAATCGAGAAATAGGATTTGGCCCCAGATAGCTGAGGTGCATAAGAAAGGAATGAATTCAGTGAGCCCGGAGGCTTGCATCTTCCCATACAAAGAAGAACACTGAATTCATTAACTTGATATCTGGTTTCCTTAACTAACAATAATCTTTGATGTTCAGACTGCCTGCCCCCTTTGTTGCCAACTTGTATATAGCCTGACTCCCTCTCCTGCTTCTTTGGAGTAGTCTTCTCAGAACTACTGAGATGTTATCTCCAGTGCTTGGGATCCTAAACATTCCTACCAAATAAAATAACTATCCATTTAAATGTTGTGACTAATATTTTTTTAGTAGACACAAGGATCCAATCAGCATCTCCTGCATTGACAGGCAGATTCCTTACCACTGAGTTGCCAGGGAAGTCCAAAATACATGAATACTATGTTCTAATCTTAGGTAAATTTACTCAACTAGATTCTTTTTTTTTTTCTTCTTTGTTCTATTTCTTATTGATTGGAATCTGCCTTAATTTAGATTTTAGCGCATGAATCTGAGGGGCTGTGAGAATGAAAGTATAGACAGAGAAAGCCACAACCAACCTTGATTTCTTTTCTTAGAATTTTTATTTATTTTATTTTATTTTATTTTTTTGCGTTGTTACATGTGTGGATATCTACCATGAATGAGTGCTCATTCGCTTTAGTTGAGTCTGACTCTTTGTGACCCCATGGACTATACCGTAGCCTGCTGCTCCTCTGTCCATGGGATTTTCCTGGCAAGAATGCTGGAGTGGGTTGCCATGCCCTCTTTTAGGGGATCTTTCTGAGCCAGGGATCGAATCTGCATCTCCTGCATTGGCAGGAGGATTGTTTACCACTGAGCCACTGGAGAAGCCCAAATATCTACCAACTAATATTTATTCATCACTCATTCTACATCAGTACTTGTCCATACATCTTGCAAAGGGTGGGGCTGGAATTCTTGATGAGAGTTTTAACTCCAGAGACCATACCATCACCCTCTCACTGTCAAAACAAGCAAGATCAGGAGCCTAGCCCAGTCACTTTTATACTTTAAATTTTATTTGGTGTCAAATATTTTTACCCACCAGAGATTCCCCATCTGGGTAGTTTGACAGCTCACTTCAGATGTGCAGTTCACTGGTTTCAAGTCTTGCAATTTCTATTCTGATCTGGCACCATAACCTACAATATTTTTATAAAGTGAACTATTTATGTACTCTAAAATTATTCACTACTAATAAGATAGCACTACAATACTCATGTCAACTATAAAACAGGGTAAAAGAATGTTCTTTAATTTTAAAAATGTGACCCATGTCAACTTTCTTTGGACTGAGGAGTTTAGAACTGATTTGGGACTTAGAGTCCTGAATAAAATTAATGCATTGGAAACAAACACCATGCTCTCTTTCTACAACACACTTCTTGGAAGCCAAGAATTTTATGTGTTCAGGCAAAGTTTATATTATACTCAGGAGTCACAATGGACCTCATTGACTTGCCAACCTCAGTGGTAGACCTCTTTTTTTTTTTTTTCTTTTCTCATGAGCTCAAGGACTTATAGAGAGGAAATAATGTACAGTAATTAAAAACTTCTGAGATTCCTGTTGGAAACCCACAGATGAACAGTAATTCCAAAGAGTCAGAGCATTTTATTTTCCCAAAAATGTCTTAAGAAAAGTCTCTCTCTCTTTTTTTTTTTCCTATTGGAAAAACCAACCAGGTATACATAACTATTGAGTAGCTCCCTGCCACATTCTGTGTTCAGTATATTCAAAGCTGCTGAAGAGAATATACATGAATAGAAACGTGACCCGAAAAATGAGTTGCCTTGGGAATGGGGATTAAGACATATTGCCAGTGCATGCTAGGATTGGGATTAGGTGGTATTCATTACTTGGTTTACATGGCAATGATTTAGGGTTTCATTTGGATAAAAATCCCCAAATTAAAATTTTAATTTCAAGTTTAAGTGAGTACCTAACTTACTTTAATTAATTTTTTAACACACTGTATATTTTGTCCTTCCGGTTACAGGTTAAATGCTCATTCACTTACTTTTTCATTCTTTTAATAGTTTCAAGTGTGTTTTATATGCCAGGCATGGGCTCATTTTGGGGAATGCCAGTACAAATAAGACAGGGTCCTTGCATCAAAGTGCTCACAAGTTTGATGAATATATACTTGCCGAAGAAAATATGAAATTAAAAAGTATAAAAAAGAATTTTAAAAAAAGTAATCCTGTCTTGGGTATCTACTGGGTCGTTCACATAGTTGACTATCGGTGCTTGTTGCTGAATGGAAGTTTAACTATTTACCAAGGGTCTCAATTCTCCTCTACATGGGCCTCTCCAAGGGCTACGGTGTTTCCTCGCAACAAGGCAGCTGAGTCTACAATGCAGGAAATAGACACTGAGAGTCATCCTCAGAAATGGACTCAGGAGTTACAGAGTATTATTTCTGCCCCACTTTATTCGTCAAAACTGATCTCAAATCTGGCCAGAACCTATTTACAAAACAGAAATAGACTCACAGACATAGAAAAGAAACTTATGGTTACCAAAGGGGAAATGGGTGGTGGGGTGAGGGGTGTGGATAAATTAGGAGTTTGGGATTAAAATATTCACACTAACTACTATATATATATATATATATATATATATATATATATGTATTTTTTTTTTCCCCAGGTGGCTCAGTGGTAAAGAATCTGCCTGCCAACATAGGATACACAGGAGACTCAGATCAATTCCTATATCAGGAAGATCCCCTGGAGAAGGAAATGGCAACCGACTTCAGTATTCTTGCCTGGAGATTCACATGGACAGAGGATCCTGGTGGTCACAAAGAGTCAGACACAGTGACTGCATACACACTCACACTACTATATATAAAATAGAGAGTCAACAAATATATACAGTATAGCATGGAGAACTATCACAAGATCTTCTAATAACCTATAAGGTTAGATCTTAAAGAATCTAAAAAAGAATATACATATGTATGTATGTGTATATATATATATACACATGGGTGTGAGAGTCACTCAGTCCTGTCCAATTCTTTGTGACCTTATGGACTATAGCCTGCCAAGCTCCTCTGTCATGGGGATTCTCCAAGCAAGAATTTTGAAGTGGGTTGCCATGCCCTCCTTCAATGGATCTTCCCAACCCAGGGATCAAACCCAGGTCTCCTGGATTGCAGGAAAATTATTTATCTGCTGAGCTACCAGGGAAGCCCTGTATATTAATGACATTTCAATAAAAAATTTAATCTAGCTATAAAAACTAACTAATATAAACAGTAAAGGCATGTGCAGACAAAAAAGAGAGGAATTGTCAAAGAAAGGGGACCTCTTTAGAGACTAATCTATTACATTAAAAATAAGACATATGTTGGAGTTTAAACCCTCCACAACTACAAGGACTCCTGTTATTAGGCTGATTCACTCAGCTAATCCAGGATAGATAGCCTCTGCATCTCAAGATCCTCAACTTTAATCATATCTGTAAAGTCTCTTTTCCATGTCAGATAACATATTCACAGGTTCTGGAATTAGTATGTAGATAACGGCTTTAGGGAAGCCATTATTCCAATAGCCATTATTCCAGCTAATACATACTGTATTAGTCTATTTCGCTTAAAACAAAATCAGCACTAATTTTTTCTTTGAATATGTGAGAATTACAGTGCCAAATGAACTGTTCCATAATGTATGCCTAGTTCTCTTACTTTGGTTTGTCTGCAAGTCACTTTTTGGTTCTGTCAGTTTGCAATCTTTCAGTTAAAGTAATTTTTTTCCAGTCATAGACAACCACTGTTAAAAACTTAATGTGTGTTGTTTCATTTCTTATTTATATGTTTAAATGTTATGTTTATATGTTTAATTTTTTAACAGAAATTACATCTGGATGAACTATCTCTCTCTGTCTTAGTTCACTTAAGGTACCATGACATTTTATTTATGTCATTAAAAATTTCTAAATACATGATGTTAATGACTGCACCATTTTTAAAATATGTCTTTGTTTAATGATTTTTCTCCTTTTGGACATTCAGTTTGTTCCCCTCAAAATGTGCTGAAAGGTCTGAATAAAAGCTTCCAGGTGACATCCTCCCAAAACTATTCTCCCTGTCCTTTTCCACTCAGATCTATGTGGACATTGAAGGGACATGTTCTCTTGTAGGCCGATGTCCTCTGGTTTGGCTTTTACAAAAGCTAACACACATGTGCAAGTTCTAATGGAAGGTTACCACATCATGTTTATGTTTTGCTACCAATACATCATGGATGTATTGCAATACCCCATGGATAGCAGCACACCAGGCCTCCATGTCCATCACCAACTCCCGGAGTTTACTCAAACTCATGTCCATTGAGTCCATGATGCCTGCCTTCCAACCATCTCATCCTCTGTCATTCCCTTCTCCTCCCAAGTTCAATCTTTCCCAGCATCAGGGTCTTAAAGAGTCAGACACAGTGACTGCATACACACTCACACTACTATATATAAAATAGAGAGTCAACAAATATATACAGTATAGCATGGAGAACTATCACAAGATCTTCTAATAACCTATAAGGTTAGATCTTAAAGAATCTAAAAAAGAATATACATATGTATGTATGTGTATATATATATATACACATGGGTGTGAGAGTCACTCAGTCCTGTCCAATTCTTTGTGACCTTATGGACTATAGCCTGCCAAGCTCCTCTGTCATGGGGATTCTCCAAGCAAGAATTTTGAAGTGGGTTGCCATGCCCTCCTTCAATGGATCTTCCCAACCCAGGGATCAAACCCAGGTCTCCTGGATTGCAGGAAAATTATTTATCTGCTGAGCTACCAGGGAAGCCCTGTATATTAATGACATTTCAATAAAAAATTTAATCTAGCTATAAAAACTAACTAATATAAACAGTAAAGGCATGTGCAGACAAAAAAGAGAGGAATTGTCAAAGAAAGGGGACCTCTTTAGAGACTAATCTATTACATTAAAAATAAGACATATGTTGGAGTTTAAACCCTCCACAACTACAAGGACTCCTGTTATTAGGCTGATTCACTCAGCTAATCCAGGATAGATAGCCTCTGCATCTCAAGATCCTCAACTTTAATCATATCTGTAAAGTCTCTTTTGCCATGTCAGATAACATATTCACAGGTTCTGGAATTAGTATGTAGATAACGGCTTTAGGGAAGCCATTATTCCAATAGCCATTATTCCAGCTAATACATACTGTATTAGTCTATTTCGCTTAAAACAAAATCAGCACTAATTTTTTCTTTGAATATGTGAGAATTACAGTGCCAAATGAACTGTTCCATAATGTATGCCTAGTTCTCTTACTTTGGTTTGTCTGCAAGTCACTTTTTGGTTCTGTCAGTTTGCAATCTTTCAGTTAAAGTAATTTTTTTCCAGTCATAGACAACCACTGTTAAAAACTTAATGTGTGTTGTTTCATTTCTTATTTATATGTTTAAATGTTATGTTTATATGTTTAATTTTTTAACAGAAATTACATCTGGATGAACTATCTCTCTCTGTCTTAGTTCACTTAAGGTACCATGACATTTTATTTATGTCATTAAAAATTTCTAAATACATGATGTTAATGACTGCACCATTTTTAAAATATGTCTTTGTTAATGATTTTTCTCCTTTTGGACATTCAGTTTGTTCCCCTCAAAATGTGCTGAAAGGTCTGAATAAAAGCTTCCAGGTGACATCCTCCCAAAACTATTCTCCCTGTCCTTTTCCACTCAGATCTATGTGGACATTGAAGGGACATGTTCTCTTGTAGGCCGATGTCCTCTGGTTTGGCTTTTACAAAAGCTAACACACATGTGCAAGTTCTAATGGAAGGTTACCACATCATGTTTATGTTTTGCTACCAATACATCATGGATGTATTGCAATACCCCATGGATAGCAGCACACCAGGCCTCCATGTCCATCACCAACTCCCGGAGTTTACTCAAACTCATGTCCATTGAGTCCATGATGCCTGCCTTCCAACCATCTCATCCTCTGTCATTCCCTTCTCCTCCCAAGTTCAATCTTTCCCAGCATCAGGGTCTTTTCAAAAGAGTCAATTCTTTGAATCAGGTGGCCAAAGTTTTGGAATTTAGCTTCAGCATCAGTCCTTCCAATGAATATTTAGGACTGATCTCCTTTAGGATGGACTGGTTTGATCTCCTTGCAGTCCAAGGGACTCTCAAGAGTCTTCTCCAACACCACAGTTCAAAAGCATCAATTCTTTGGCACTCAGCTTTCTTTATAGTCCAACTCTCACATCCATATATGACTACTGAAAAAACCATAGCTTTGACTAGATGGACCTTTGTTGGTAAAGTAATATCTCTGTTTTTAAATGTGTTGTCTATGTTGGTCATAACTTTTCTTCCAAGGAGCAAGTGTCTTTTAATTTCATGGCTGCAGTCACCATCTGCAGTAATTTTGGAGCCCAAAAAGATAAAATCTGTCACTATTTCCTTTGTTTCCCCATCTTTTGCCATGAAGTGATGGGACCAGATGCCATGATCTTAGTTTTCTGAATGTTGAGCTTTAAGCCAACTTTTTCACTCTCCTCTTTCATTAAGAGGCTCTTTAGTTCTTCTTTGCTTTCTGCCATAAGGGTGGTGTCATCTGCATATCTGAGGTTATTGAATTTCTCCCAGCAATCTTGATTCCAGCTTTTGCTTCATCCAGTCCAGCATTTCTCATGCTGTGCTCTGCATATAAGTTAAAGAAGCAGGGTGACAGTATATAGCCTTGATGTACTCCTTTCCCGATTTGGAACCAGTCTGTTGTTCCATGTCCAGTTCTAAGTGTTGCTTCCTGACCTGCATACAAATTTCCCAGGAGGCAGGTCAGGTGGTCTGGTATTCCCACTCTTTAAGAATTTTCTACAGTTTGTTTCTTAGATAAATATTTGATAAAACTTGGAAATTGCTAAAGGACAGAAAATAGTACTAAATTATTTATGCCCTACCTAAAAGTTTCTTGATGTAAATTTGAATGTATTTCAGGCAGAATAGAAACTTCCTGACAGCGCTGCAATGGCAACTCTTGCTTTCTATTCATCAACAGAAAATTGTAGCAACTTCACCTGCTTTGTCTAAGTCTTTTCTCTCCCTGCTCCTAACCTGCTGTTGCTGTTGTTTAGTTGCTGAGTTGTGTCTGACTCTTTGGAGACCCCATGGACTGTAGCCCGCTAGGCTCCTCTCTCCATGGGATTTCCCAGGCAAGAATACTGGAGCGGGCTGCCATTTCCTTCTCTAGGGGATCTTTCCAACCCGGGGATTGAACCCACATCTCCTGTTTTGACAGGCAGGTTCTTTACCGCTAAACCACCAGGGAAGCCCAACCTGCTCTGCATTATTCTAAAAACAGATCCATGATCTTGTCACTCTTTTTTCCCCTGACCATCAGCAACTCGTCACTGCTCACAGAATTAGCCAGGTATTTGAGGCCATCTATTTGAAGCTTCAAACAGCTTTTTCAGCCTTATTCCCCAATTTCCCCTTCATAAATTGTTTGTTACTGGCAAATTGATAATACTGTTAGTAAGTATAGTTTACTACCTGCCTGCTATGTGTCTGGTGAGTCCCATATACCAGTAGTATTAGATACCTATGTCAATCCTGCAGAGTGTCATTGTTATTTTTATTTTGTATATGAGGAAATAGTTCAGCATGTATAAGGGGAAGTCAAGATTTGAGTCTCCAGTTTTCCCAGGATACCCTATTTTTTCTGGTTTGTGCCTAAGAGCACAAATGTCTAATTGACCTTTTGCTTTTCTGGTTCCAAGTTTTTTCTCCAGCTGCCACCTGCCCTGTCCTCCTTTGGTTCCCTGTCTGTTGATACCCTGTTCATTCTGCAAGGTTCTAGAGCTGTACTCAGTTCAGTGCCTTGAACACCATTAGGTGCTCAATATCCTATGAATAAGTAAATTCAGGTTTGCTGTTTCTTTGCAAAAACATCTTCAGATCTTAGGAGGCAGCAAGGAATATCTTTCTCCCCATAGTTCCTGCATATAGTAGACAGTTCAGAAAGAGCTTATTAAATAAATGAAGTCCTCGTACCTCCTGGAACAAAAAGTCCACAGGGTCTTGTACCTCCTGGGGTGTCCAAGACCCCGTGTCAAAAATGTATGTTTAGGCAGCAGGAACACACACGTGAGGCAGGAGAATATGAAAGTACACTGGAAATTGTTCCTAGTTGGGTCAGCTCCAATTTGGCAAAAGCAGGCGTACTGCTTTTTCTCCGGGGCTCTTTCTCCTACCATCAGTTATTAATGCAAATTAGTCAGCAGTGTGCCGTGATGCAGAACACTTGTGACCTACAAGAATTAGAGAAAGAGAGAGACTGTCATTTCTCAAAAGACCCATGAGGGGCAGCAAGAGTAAGCGATGTGGAGGGAGGTAGGGAAAGAGGGACTTCTCTCCGAAGAATTGCCCTGAAATAAGCGCAAGTAAAAATAAATCCACATATAAAACAACAGTACAAATGTTAATAGTATTTTCACAGCTGGATTTCTTTGCCTAAGATACTTAGCACTTACTTTAGAAAGCTCTCTTCTAAACAGGAATCGTCTGATGGATCACAGAAGCTGAACTCTGATGGAACTCTGACTTTGAACTTCACTTCTGCCCAGATGGGAATAAAAATGACTTTTTATAAGTAAGGACCTTAATCGTCATGATTCTGCTCAGGCCGTGGTGAGTGACTTTTATCTCACAGATGAGGACGCAGAAGTAGGGCTCAGCTTAGGAAACTATATTCATAACATTCAGCGTATTTATATCTAGATTAGGACTCTGGATTTAGAACACTGGAAAACACCAACTTTGTCTGTTTCCATGGCAGCACAAACACCCCACTTGAATAACTGCCCAGTCACTTATCACAGCAGGATTAGAGGTCTTCTAAAAGGATCTGCATTCACATTCCTGGTATTTATTTCCTGAAGATATTAAGAGGGTATGCTATGGTCTTTGGTTTCAAAGACCGATGCCACAGGACATGACTAATCATTATGACGCACTTTTAGGGACTCTCCCCTTAGAAATGCCACCCAAACAGCATGACAATGTGATATGCACATATTAATAAAAATACAGGCTTCATCTCCAGATGATTGGCAGAAGCTATACTGATGAACATGATAGCTAAATAAATAATAGTAGAAAGGCTTGCAATGATTAAAACGTGTTGATGTCAACTCTCGCTTGTTTATCTCATAAATATTTCATGAGTGACGGACTTCCAACAGCTAGTGTCAGAGTACTAGCTGTTGGAATATACAAGTAGAAATAGACATGGGCCATGTTTCAGTAAATTTGCAATCTAGCAGACACCATTCCTAACACCTAATAGAATATTCATTTAGTGTCTTTTTGGCCAAAACAAAGGAGTCTTCAAAATTAAAAAAAAAAAAAAAAAGTATTCTTACCAGGTATGTGATAAGAAAATAGTTAAGCACAGCAATTATTCCTTCGTGATCAAATTAAGAAAAAATTCCTTGTGCATACAGTCCCTGGTGATCACCAGCTTGAACTGGAGTCATGTAAGTCACTTAGAGCTCTCCACCATGCTGTCTCATTTTTCTGCCTAGTCATAGCCCTGACTGCCAGGGCTTCTGCCCTACTCATCCGTGTGCCTGCAGTGTCTCACATATACCTCATGCCTCCTAGTCATGAAGGCAGAGTTGGTTGAAGGACGACGTCATCATGAAAGGAAGGTGAAGTTGACGATAAACTGAACACCACAGACAAATGTGAATGTGTTGGCTTTTACTGGGTTTTTATTTTTTTAATCATCATAGACTGACATTGGCTTTCCTTGGTGTACAGTTCTATGCACGTTAATATACTTACAGGTTTGTGTAACCACTGCTAGGACCAGGATCCAGAAAGGTTCCATCACTTCCTCAAATCCTCCCTCATGTTATCCTTTTATGGTCATATCCTTCCCCACCCACAACCTCTGGCAAACACGAATCTCTTCTCTATCACTATAGCCTTGTCTGTTGAGACGAGCTCCTTTCACTCATCATACTGTCTGAAATTCATCCAAGTTGTTGTATGTATCGATAGTTCGTTCCTTTTATTGCTGAATGGTGATGTATCCTATGGTAAACCATAGTTAGTTCAACCTTTTACACACTGAAGGATATCTGAGTCATTCCGGTTTGGAGCTACTACACAAAAGGCTGCTTATGAACATTTGTGTACCAGTTTTCATGTGTACATATGTTTTCAATTACCTAGTGTAAGTACCCAAGAGTAAGATTGCTAGGTCATGTGTTAAGTGTATATTTAACTTTATAAGAAGCTGCTAAACCACTTTCCAAATTGGCTGGAGCATTTTTCCATCAGACCATGTGAGTTTAAGGTACTCCACATCTTTGCCAACACTTGGTATTGTATTTTTTCATTTCTGATATTCTAATGGGTGTTTAACAGCATCTCAGTGTGGCTTAAAATTGCATTATTCTAATGGCTTTTGGTGATGAACGTCTTTTTTCATGTGCTTATTTGCTATTTTTAAAATATTTTTGGATGAAGCATCTGTTCATGTCCTTTCCCCATTTGTAACTGAATTCCTTATCATTGCACTTAAGGGTTTCAAATTCTGGTTACAAGTCCTCTGCTGGATATGTGATTTGAAAATATTTTCTTCTCATCTGTGGCTTGTCTTTTTTACTCTCTTAACAGTGATTTGGCAGAGCAAAGTTTTTAATAAACATCATTTTTTTTCTTTTATGGATGGTGCTTTCGTTTTCATTGCTAACACTTGGCCTAACATCGGATCATAAAGATGTTCTTCTCTTTGCTTCTAAAAACTGTGTTTTCATTGTGAATGCATTGATTTTTGAAGAACAAAAGAAATGAGGTGCTCGATAACAGATTGTCTTCATAATGTTGTAGCTTTCTCATTTGGATTCTAAGGAGTTATCGAAGTCTTTTAGACAAACTAGCATGTCTGTGAATGACTCTTTCATCACATAACAGGACCACAGTTTGTTGTTTACAATTTAAAAAATTAATAGTCCAATAAGCAAGTTTTTTGTATATGTCAGATGCATTTAGTGACTACACCTGATCTGAACCAACATGAGACTATTTTTTTGTCTTTATCCCTCTTAAAGATTTTTTTGATGTGAACCATTTAAGGGGGCTTCTCTGTTGACTCAGTGGGTAAAGAATCTGCCTGTCAATACAGGACACGTAAAAGATGTGGGTTTGATCCCTGGATGGGGAGGATCCCCTCGAGGAGGCAACGGCAATCTACTCCAGTATTCTTGCCTGAGCAATCCCATGTACAGAGGAGCTTGGTGGGCTACAGTCCAAAGAATCTCAAAGAGTCAGACCCAGCTGAACATGCATGAATGTGTGCATACTACACTACATGTTTTTTTTAAGCCTTTATTGAATTTGTTACAATATTGCTTCTATTGTTCATGTTCTGTTTTTTTGGCCGGGGAGGCATATGGGATCCTAGTTCCCTGATCTGGCCAGCTCTTAACTCTTGGTCCTCCAGGGAAGTCCCTGGATCAATAGATCCTTCTTAATGTATCCTTTATATGCTCTGTTACAGAACTCTTTGTGTGTTAATTATGACCTGAGGAGGGTATTACATAATATTTAATATATGGACTGAACTACTTACCTTACATCTGAAAAAATATGAGTTCTGTAACACATGTGTTCATAAAGGTTTCAGGAAGAGGGCGGTGTACCTGTAATTTAAATGTCTCTCGTGATATGACAGCCTCGTAGCGGCTGCAGGAAACCTCTTCCTCGGATGTCTCCTCGTCCTTGTCACAAGTTCTGGCCGCTGTGACTGAGGATGGCTGGAGGGAAAGGACACACAGTGCTTTATTCATCCTGAATGAGTGTGTTTTCTCTTGTAAAAAAGAGGATTTATGACACCTTTTCCTACTCTTCTCTATGATAGTAAATAAAAATGCTGACCAGTCGGCCTCTGAACATCTGGGAAGGCCTTTATTTTTGCATTATGATGTGCAAATGGACAGAGGAGCCTGGAAGGCTACAGTCCATGGAGTCTCAAAGAGTCGGACATGACTGGAGCGATTTAGCACGCATGCACTCATGCATATATATATACGTACACACATGTGTGTTAGAAACAGGATTATCCAATAAATTGAAGTCTCAGAATCAGAGACTTCAGCCCTCTACTCACCAGGACAAAGACACTGAGGTTGTGTCCATCAGTGCCAGCCGCAGACATGTGATGTGACGTGACACAGTGCTTGGTACATAGCAAAGGCCATCCTGACCACAATATCTTGCCATTTCATGTGCAGCAGTGACTGGAATTTTCTCTCATAATGTCAGCCCATTAGACTAAAGATGTCTTTTTCTGGGGTAGGTTGAGGGGACATCAGAGACTTTCCCAGCTCTGCACTGTGTCACTTTATCATCACCTTGATCCAAGCAGAAGACACACTATGCCTTTCCTCCTCACTTACTGGTGGAAAGATTGACAGTGAGGGTCCGAGATTTGATTCCATCATCTGTCGAAACCAAGTACACCAGGAGGAAGTTCAGGAACTATTCGTTTCTAGAAGTTTATCTCCACACTTCAAAACTAGAGAATAAAACCAGGAGCCAGGAGCAGCAAGAAAGTGAGATTTGGCTTTCTGTTTCGTTCAGTTACGGATTTTTGTCTCACAGAGTTCCATTTGCAGAAAAGCAGTTAGACAGGGTCGTTTCAGGGGCAAGGCCATATTTAGAAGCTTGTTTTTGTGGTGCCAAAGGAATCGACACTCTTTTTTCTTCCGCAAAGAAAACAGAAGCTCATTATCCTGACAGAGGAAGTCCAGAAGTTTTTAGGTGGAGATTAAACTTTACTCTCAAACACTGAGGTCCCTGTTCTGCTTCTTGGTTAAGAGATTTTAGTAGCTTTTAAAAATGGTTAGCATGCTACATCGGTCGGCTTTCTAAATAATTTAGAGAACTTGTGACCTGGAGCTTTCATGGAGTTGATGTAACTGTTCTGGAAATCTCTTGACTTGAGCTTGAGACTCACTTTCCTACAGCTGCAGTATGTCCACCGTCAACAGCAGTCTGTACCCAGAAAGCAGGAGGGGAAATGGGGGGTGAAAAAAAGACATGCTCAAATTCTTTCCTGGGCTGCAGTTCTCTACATTCGCCACCAGGTGTCTGTCTTCACACAAGCAGTCTTTGCTTGTGTGATGTACTGCTTGACTGCCAGATTATTTCTAGAACTAAAGCCAATCTACTAGATGTTGGTACAAGTGGGTATACATGTGCACATATCAAACGAGGTCTCAGAGCCAAACTAAATAATTCACAATTCTTCCTCTAAGTAGGAGTAATCAATCGGACCTTGTGCTTATCTTCTGAAGTAGTTTGGGAGAACTAACTAATTAAAGTAGTTGAGCGGCCAGTGGATTTGCTAAATGGTGCAAAAAAGAAAAGTAAAATAAATAATTTTTGCTCTTCCAAAATTTCATCTGGTGTTTGTAAAATTCAATGATCTTAGCATGCAAACAGGTTTATGTTCCCAGGAACATTTCTTTTGGTAAAAATACAGACCAAACTCTATTCTGAACTGATTTCCTACTCTAGTAAAATGGAATGGTTCAGTTTTGTGTTAGTAGAATTTCAAGTTCCATCCTTGGCCCTGATGTGGTTGAAAAATCCCTTTCCTTGGAAGTGCAAGAATTAGATTTGATTTCTTTTATCCCAGAATTAGCAGTGACATTTTAATAGTTACCTAATTGGATAACTCTAGTGGGGTCTCAAATGCACAGTGATGCCCTTGAACCATGCAATGGAAGAAATGCTGCTCTTGCAGTCACCTGACTGAGCAGTTTCATGGCGACCTTTTTATATCTCCCCCTAGTTTATTTCTTTAGTCAATTACTGAGAAGATAGTCACCATCCATTTAGGAATCTCCTCCTTTCATTCTTGCTGGCCAAAACATGGGTGTTTCTAAAAACCGTAGAAGTCCTTGTTTATGCTTTAATTAAATTGTACACTAACATAACTAAAATAATCAACTAGTCCAGGAGACGTACTTTATGAGAAGGAACTGCGCTATCCTATACAACCACTTCCGTGGGGTCTTGGGAAGCAGAGGAGATAAACAGATTGTCTATCAAAGCACAGTGTTGAACCTGAAGACTTCCTTTCCTGTCATCATTATTAATTTTTGTTTGGTTTTGCTTATTTTTAAATTTTTTGTTTTGTTTGCTTATTATTTTTGATACCTTTAGGACATTAAAGTCAGTTTATCCAACAGCTATATCCATGAAACTATTTGCAGCAAGAGCAAAACAAGCCCTCAGCACTGTGCTTTCATCAATACTGGCCTGTCATTTCTAGTCCTTCAAATATTTTTGGATATATTTACTAAAGCTCAGTTTCCTCCCAGATTTTGTGGTTAGTAACATTATTTCTTATGTCATTGGTTTACTAATTTGACCAATGTTTATTTACCACTTACTGTGAACTTCATACTGTGGATAAAATAAAAATGACTAGGAACCAATCCACTCAAAAAATGACTACAAGAGTGAACAGAATTTTCCAATTTATTTTCTAAATGTGCTTCTGGATCCTGTTGAATAAAGTGGAAATATTTAATGTTGCTGCTATTTGTGACATAAACCAAATATCTGGTTTCTTTGTTATGTAATACTTTTTAATAGGCAATTTTAATAGGTAATTTTAATGCTTAGAGACTATTTTTATTCAAATATGTGAAGTATTAAGTCATTTATAACAGTGGAAGTAGAACACAGTGAGTTTCATGTTTACATAAAAGTATCAAGCAAATGATCTTCCCATATTATTTAAACTAACGCATGCAAACAGAAAGGCAAGGATTGTTATACATTCTATAAAAGGGAAAAGAGAAATTCACTCTGTGAAATTATTTTTGCTTGGCTTTAGTTGTCTGAATATAATTATTTTACTTTTATTATTACATTTAAGACATTACATCTGTTTCCAAAATGTTCTGGAATGGAAGAATTAACAGGAAACAAGTTCTGCAACTGAAACCCCTTTCCCTCCGAGCATAGCATCCATGGTGATGAATGAACATTAGAGGAAGAAATAAAAAGCAGCACAGAACTGGAAGGAAACCTCTATATGCTTAGGTGAACCTTGGCTAGAATGAAATGGAGAAGATCCATCTCTGTTTCCTCTGAAAACCATCCTTAAAAATCCCAGAGTACATGTTATAGCCATAGTTGAAAGACCAAGTGAATGTGTTTCTTTTTTTTTTTCTTACTAGGCAAGAAAACACAGTGGAGAGAAATTTACATTTTTTTGAGGGCTTCAAATTTGGGCCAGTTACTCTGATTTGAAAAGGAACAGTTTTGCAAAACTGAAAATAAGAAGCAGGAAGAACCCCTGTAAAGCCTGTACAGTGTCAAGAAATTTAGTTTCATCTATTTGCTGAGCTTTGGCTAATTATCCAACTATAAGCTTTATATTCATCTTGCTGTTTTCCATTTAAGGAGGTCGTTCATAAATTCAATCAATTAATGTTTATTGAACGTCAGTTCAGTTCAGTTCAGTTGCTCAGTCTTGTCCAACTCTTTGCAACCCCATGAACTGCAGCACACCAGGCCTCCATGTCCATCACCAACACCTGGAGTTCACTTAAACTCAAGTCCATCAAGTTGGTGATGCCATCCAGCCATCTCATCCTCTGTCATCCCCTTCTCCTCCTGCCCCCAATCCCTCCCAGCATCAGAGTCTTTTCCAATGAGTCAACTCTTCGCATGAGGTGGCCAAAGTACGGAAGTTTCAGCCTCAGCATCAGTCCTTCCAATGAACACCCAGGACTGACCTCCTTAGGATGGACGGGTTGGATCTTCTTGCAGTCCAAGGGACTCTCAAGAGTCTTCTCCAACACCACAGTTCAAAAGCATCATTTCTTCAGCACTCAGCTTTCTTCACAGTCCAACTCTCACATCCATACATGACCACTGGAAAAACCATAGCCAGCACTTAATAATGGGCAGGTAAATGAATGGACATGGGTCTAGCCTTCAAGCTGTTCTCTGTTTAATGAGATCCCCTCAACTCACCAAAATTATCATACTATGGATTTACAGTGATTGATAGGAACCCAACTCCAGTAGCTCAGAGGGTTGATTCTATCACACACTAGGGAGTATTTGAGCTTGGCCTTAGAATACAATGAACTTATGGCCAGCCATGAGGTAGGGGAAGGTATTTTAGGGAAAAATGAAGAATACAATGAAAATATAGACAACACGGAATTATATTCTTGGGAAGGAAACATAGAATAGGGTGGGTGAAACATATGTACATCGGACAGAAGTAGTAAGAAATTAAGACAGAAAAAGTAAATTGAAGAAAATATTTTGATAGTTCTTGATATCATGAAAAGGAGCATAGAAGTTATTATGTAATAGCTACATTCAGAAAACGCTTTACAGTTTAAAAACTAGTGAACCATGACTTTATCACTTAGGACTCTTTAGGATATAAGCAACAGAACATGCAGCATGGATGGCTCGAATAGAAAGAGAATTTTTTGGATTGCATAAATGAAAAAGCTCATGGGTTGAATTCAGTGACAAAATGACATCACCAGCAGTCATCTTGGTATGGGTCTGAGGTTGGCTCTATTCTCAGACTCCTGGTGACAATGTCTTCCCTTGCTCTGTTGCCATGACCTCAAAGGGACATCATCAAACACCCAGCTAGAAAAGCCCATCTGCTGAGAGCTAAATTGCCCAGTAGGCACTGAGTCCCAGATTCAGTCACACACCGAGGCCTGGAGCAAGCACTGTGGTCAGGGCAAGGGGATGGACTACTGGTCTTTTAGCTGAAGACAGACACTTCATCCTGACACCCCGGCTCTGTCTGAAGCCCTGATGCCCTCCAAGCACTGTGGCCAAAAGAAAGAGGAATCCTTGTTGAGCCACCAGACAAATGACTAAAGTCAGTCCTTGAGGAGTGAAGGGACTTGCCAGGACGTTCTCTCCCTGCTGGCCCGCCCCGGCGGAGCCTTTGCATTCCCTGTTCCTTGCTGTTGTATGCTACCATTTCAGGATAGCACTAGGCACTGACCACCAGATATCTGGCAAGGGAGAGACACTGCCAGGCCCACTTTCATGTTGTAGATCTGTGGCAGCTTGGAAGACAGACTGAAGGTGAGGGAAACAACAGATGGGAAGAGAGATCAGGAAGACTTCCTCCTCTGAAGGAGGGCAGGGAGAAGGTAAACCAGAAAGGTGCATCCATAGTATCAACAGCAGTAAGAGATCTTGGATGGATTTAATGAGGAGGGAGAGGAAAACATACTGTATGCTCCTTGTCACCCTGAAAATTGTGTTAGCAGTGAGTTTTCTGATTATTTGATATTTCCTTAATCCTTTTCATAAGGGCTAGTCATTGATGTAACACAGTCATCTAATAATTTGTCAGAGAATGTGTCTGACTCTCTGCCTGGTAGAGGATGGAAACTCAAAAGGCAGAAACCCATTCTTCCTGCCAGAAACTGCCCACCAGAAACTCTGGGATGAGGATGCCATGAGCAAGGCAGGAACACAGGGAATGGAGTGGAGTAGAAAGAAGGAGAGATAAGCAGGATGGACAGAGTGGATGCCGTGATTCTGCCTCCATCCCCTCTTTAAGATTAAGGCAGCTACCATTCCTTCAGTAATGGGAAAGATTCTGCTGACAGCTCTCAGATTTATCTCCAAGAATTGTCCTCAACTGAAGAGAGTCATCCACTCAAGAGCAAATCCCCTGGAAGTAATAGGAGTTAATGGTGTGCGCATGTGTGCTAAATCACTTCAGTCGTGCCTGACTCTTTGCAACCCTATAGATGGTAGCCCACTAGGTTCCTCTGTCCATGGGATTCATGGGCAAGAATACTGGAGTGGGTTGCCATTTTCTCCTCCAGGGATCTTTCCGACCCGGGGATGGAACCCATGTCTCTTACATCTCCTGCATTGGCAGGTGGGTTCTTTACCACTAACACCAACTAGGAACAAGTCAATGGTGGGATATAAATTCTCAGACCCCTCCCTCAAGTCAGGGGAACTCTGAAGGGCCATCCAGCTTCAAACCTGCTAGTAGGACCAGCTGGGGCCTCTGCTGAAAATGCATCACCCTTCAACCCACCTCCTCTACCATACATTCTTCACTCTTCTATGGGTTTTTATCCAAAGAGTCTCCCCAGTAGACTTTCTGGATGCACACCTTCTCAAAGACAGTGGACTAGGAATGTTCAGTTGAGATGCCAACAGGAAGTCTGTGCAGATGTCAAGGCAGGCAGGAGTTATTCAGATCTGGAGCTCAAGTTGCAGCTGAGGATACAAACTTGTGAGTCACCAACAGATGGGTAATGGTGAAGCTTAGAACTGGATGGACTCATATGAAGGAAGAAGGGGATTAAGCATAAAAGAAGAAAGTGTTGTCTCCACTAATCGACCTTTAAGCACAATTCCTTTTCACCCTATACTTCAAATATTCAAGTGCTATTTCTGAAGCATTTTTATTCTGAATAAAATTAGCTGCTGACAGTAATACAGGTAGTTTCAGTTTTATGATTATTGGGAGCTATATGCAAATGAATATTTCTGTATGTTAAAAATGATGATGAAATGAAATGAATTTCCTTCTAGGATGAAAGATGAATCATTACCAAGAACTCTGAATTTCCTATGTACCTTTCCTATTACTTCCTCTCTCCATATGTCTCAAAGTTTCTTCCAGGGCTAATGCTTAGCTAGTGCACATTGAGATAACCATACCTGAAGGAGTTATACATCGTTAATAGAACCACTACCTTGGGATTCCCCAGCCACTCAAGTGCCTTTCCTGGAACCGTCTGGACAACTCCACTATCCAGCATCTTAAACGAGTGCTCCCAGTATAGCAGAAGCAGAATCCATTCTGCCTGATCACTTTCTATGATACACCAGGGGCTGCAGTGTATAAACAGATAATTCTTTGGGGAATTACTGTTTTGAATGTGCAGTTCATGATTCTTCGGATTTGTTTTGAGGGCATAAGTCCTTAAACAATATAATTTATTATATGTGTTTAGTTTTATGTAAAAAATGCTCATACCGTATATATTTTTTCCTACACTTACTTTTCTTTCACTCAGTGTCACGCTTGCAGGACCCATCCCTGTTAATGCTTATGATATATTTTTTCATTTTTACTGGTGTATAAAATTCCACTTTAATTTTTTCCATGTTGAAACTAATTTTTCAGCATCAATTTTTATTCATCAGGTGCTATGTCACATTTGTCTAACATCCAGTTGCTGTTTGTGCCTCTAGATCACGGACATCCATCATGTTCATCGCTCCTTCTAATGCTGTTTCAGTATAGCTCAACATCTCTAGGAAAGTTTACACAGATGTCCAAATATCTGATTGAGAAAATTTTCCTTCTTTGCTTTCTGCAAGACCCTTTTGACTATTTTTGGCCCTTTATTTTTCATATGCATTTTAGGATCAGGTTTTCAAGTTCTAGTAAAAAAAAAAACTTTATGATTTTGCACCCCCCTCCAGTACTCTTGACTGGAAAATCCATGGACGGAGGAGCCTGGTAGGCTACAGTCCATGGGGTTGTGAAGAGTGGGACATGACTGAGCGACTTCACTTTCACTTTTCACTTTTCCCTTTCATGCATTGGAGAAGGAAATGGCAACCCACTCCAGTGTTCTTGCCTGGAGAATCCCAGGGACGGGGGAGCCTGGTGGGCTGCCGTCTATGGGGTCGCACAGAGTCAGACATGACTGAAGTGACTTAGCAGCAGCAGCAGTATTAAATCATTCAATTAAATGTGTGGAGAAAAGACATAGTTGTAATATTAAGTATTGTTAATCATGGACATTGTCCATATTTTCATTCAATTGGGTATTTAAACCTATCCAATAAATATTTATAAGATCTTACACATATTTTACCTTTATCCATGAGTATTTTATATGTTCAATTGATGCTATAAATAATGTCTCAACACTGCATTTTCTAATTGTATCTGGTATATATAGAAAACTTGTATAACTTTCTTAGAAGTCTAAAAGTGTCTGCAGATTCTTCTGGGATTTCTATGTAGAATGATGCCATCTGAAAATAATATTTTTTATTCCCTTTCAACAGTTACATCTATTTTTATTTGAGTCATTATATTGGATAGAACCACTAAGTTAATGTTGGATAGAATTTGTGAGAGTGGGAAGACATGTCCTACTAATTTTAAAGAGAATGCCTTAAATGTTTCACTATTTGTATAGTGATTTCTTTACTATTTTGTAAGTGCATCTTTTTCAGGTTGCAAAAACACTCCTTACTCCCTTACTCTTGGTTTACTAAGGAATTTTTAAATATAAAGAAATGGTGTTGAATATTATTGTGCATTCTTTCTGTATACATTGAAGCAATCATATGATATTTTTGTTTGCTTGATTTGTTTATGTGGTGAGCCACATTAATAGATTTTCTAACATTGAACTAATCTTGCATTTCTGCCACATATTCAAATTAGTGATCATATATATGTATAAGTATACTGTATTGGTGTTTTTCTTTCTGGCTTACTTCACTCTGTATAATGGGCTCCAGCTTCATCCACCTCATTAGAACTGATTCAAATGTATTATTTTTAATGGCTGAGTAATACTCCATTGTGTATATGTACCACAGCTTTCTTATCCATTCATCTGCTGATGGACATCTAGGTTGCTTCCATGTCCTGGCTATTATAAATAGTGCTGCGATGAACATTGGGGTACATGTGTCTCTTTCAATTCTGGTTTCCTCAGTGTGTATGCCCAACAGTGGGATCGCTGGATCATAAGGCAGTTCTATTTGCAATTTTTTAAGGAATCTCCACACTGTNCTGTATTGGTGTTTTTCTTTCTGGCTTACTTCACTCTGTATAATCGGCTCCAGCGTCATCCACCTCATTAGAACTGATTCAAATGTATTCTTTTTAATAGCTGAGTAATACTCCATTGTGTATATGTACCACAGCTTTCTTATCCATTCATCTGCTGATGGACATCTAGGTTGCTTCCATGTCCTGGCTATTATAAATAGTGCTGCGATGAACACTGGGGTACACGTGTCTCTTTCAATTCTGGTTTCCTCAGTGTGTATGCCCAGCAGTGGGATCGCTGGATCATAAGGCAGTTCTATTTGCAATTTTTTAAGGAATCTCCACACTGTTCTCCATAGTGGCTGTACTAATTTACAACGACATAATTGCCACCTCCTCCTTGAAGTCTTCCTGATTCCTCCTGCTGAAAGCAAGTTTTCTCTTTGAACTGACAGAGACTTTACTCATACATTCTACAGCATTTTATCATTTTCAACCCAATGGTATCTTTATGTTCATGGCTTCTTTCCCTACTAGACTCTCAAGATCTTGAGGTCCTTGGGTTAGTATGATACATGCAGTCCCCAAGACACCTGGCTTAGTACATTGAATAAGGAGGATTCATGTATTCACTGAATGAATTCATGTGTCCCAACCACTCCAAACCCCTGAACTGAAACAATGCTTCGTTAAGGATGATGAAACCTTAAGTACACCATTAATTAAAACAAAAGTACGTGTGTTTCTGTGTATTCATACATGTGGATATGTACACGCAACTTTATTTTATGAATGTCACAATTAATTTTGATGCCAGGTGTGTCCATCAGGGGCCACTCAAGACCAGCTGCTTTCATCCTAAAAGGTGTTTGTGGACTTCCCTGGTGGCCAGTGATTAAGAATCTGTCTTTCTGGTGGCTCAGATGGTAAAGAATCCACCTGAAAAGGGGGAGACCTGGATTCGATCCCTGGGTTGGGAAGACCCCTTGGAGGAGGGTATAGCAACTGACTCCAGTATTCTTCCTGGAGAATCCCCAGGGATAGAGGAGCCTGGTGGGCTACAGTCCATGGGGTTGCAAAGAGACACGACTGAGAGACGAAGCACAGCACACACACTGTCAATGCAGGGGACGTGGGTTCAATCCCTGGTCCCGGAAGATCCCACAGGTCGGGGGGGGGGCAACTAAGCCCGTGCATCCCAACTACTGAAGCCCCCATGTCCTACAGCCTGTGCTCTGCAACAAGAGAAGCCTCTGCAATGAGAAGCTTTTGCACTGCAAAGAAGAGCAGACTCCACTCTCCACTCTCCACGTAGCACCAAAGACCCAGTGCAGCCAAAACTAACTACATCAATAATAAGGTGTTTGCTATTAGATGGTCACATGGTACCCACAGAATGAGGACCACAGATTAGGTTCTCTTGAAAAGTTCCTTCCCCTTCCATGGGCTCTCATGGGGTTGAGCAGCTAGTTCTCGTGGTGTTTAAGCCAATTTTCTATGGTAGAGAACCTTCCTCACACATTTAAGGAGTGTCAACAGTTGACCCAAAGCCCAGGGCAGTGGTCTCAAACGTCAGAAAGCATCATCACTGTATCACCTGGAACCCTGTTACACACATTCCTCCCTCCTCCCCACTGCGTTTGGGGCCCGAAGTGTCCACACTGAGGCACACAGTCCTATGTTTGGGAACCGCTCCGACCTGCCCAACACTGAGCCCTGCAGTACTCTGAAGACCTCACTACAACTGGCTGTGAATCCCAGCAAGACCGTCGGACAGGCTGGGATGCTGCCCACTCTGCATGTGCCGTAGGGAGAGGGTAATCCGGAAAGTGAGAGAGGGTCAAACTTGAAACGTCATGTAGGGACAGTCAGGTTACTCTGCACCACGTGCCATCTTTCACCCATCTGAGTGATGTCAGGGAAAATGTCTAAAAACTTATCAGTCAATCCTTTGTTTTTTAATTCCTCTTTCCCCTTTAGGCAACAGAGCTATAAGCGTGTGGCTAGGGGGCAGCAGCAAGTCCTTATTACTCTTCACGGAGTGCTGAGGGCAAGATGGGGGCATGGAGAATACAATGGACAAGTTGCAAACCTCACTGGTAGCCAAACAAAAAGTGCTACGGAAACAGGCTTCCCTGTACATCTAAGGCTATAGACCTGCTGGACTAGAGTGAGCGTCCTAGAAATGGACAAGTAAGTAAGTGGACTAGGGTTCTCACGGAGGCTACTTGAGTTTTAGTTTATTTCTTTGTTGGAAAGATCAGAGTCGGTACTATTAGAATCAGTGGTGCTGAGGAACCCTGTGTTTTATCCGGTAGTTCCTAGGCTTATCAACCAAGAGAGGCCAGGAGAGGTCCTCGGACTTGACAAAGGTCACAGATGACTTTGTTATCCTCCTGGGGTCAAGATCCAGGATGCTGGACAAAGCCTGAGGCTTTGGCTTCCAAACAAGGATGAGCTCAATCTTTTTGAGGAGAACTTTAATGATTTTACTCCACTGATATTCCCTTGAGTAATCTGCAAGAAGAGCTACTCCATTATATCATCAAATGGGTACAGATTAATATGTACAGAGCAGGCATGGAGGTTTCTATGGGGAACTTGACACAGTGAGGTATCTTCTTCCCTTTGGCTTCCTACCCCTTTCCTAGGATCAGCTGTGAAGGCTTGGCCCAGGACCAGACAAAATCACACAAGCAATGTTTCTAACTATGTTGTCTACTTCCGTCCAAAGTAGTTTGAGAAAACTGGGTGACTTTCAGTTTCTCATTAAAAGCTAATCCAGGTTACACAGGATATTTAATTATCTAGACAGAATCTCCCCATGGACATGAACCCTTGTGGACTTGATTATTCATTTTTAAACTCACAGTTTTTGCTTTAATTGGCAAGTACATTTTCATGTTTAACCCAGACCTATGCCAGACCTTTCTCACTGTGGGTGGCCCTCTGCAGAGGGCTTTCAGGTGCTGGTTAGGACAGGCTATGCAGAATTAAGACGCCTCTTTAAAATTAGACAACCAGAGGCACATTTTAAATGTAAAAGTAAAGTAAAATCAACCAGATATGCTCAAAAAAGTGTTCTAAGTTGGAGTGAGTACTCATAGAAGAGAAGAAATATCTAACAATACCTGCCTGTCCTAAAGAGAAAAATAAAAATTTGAACTCACCAGTTGAATATGTTTTTTTGAGAAATGAGCTTCTTGTCCTGACCACAGTCATGAAAAAAAACAAAGAGTCCTAAAATGTTAGGGTAAGAGTCTAATTGTCAAGGCTCTTAAAATGATGTGCACGAATTCCATTCTGAAGAGTCCGTTTTCTTGGCAAAAAATTATCCAGTTCAATCTTGATGCCAATTAGCAGACAGTATGATTGAAAATGAGAATACACCACGAACTTATCTGGGGGATTACAGGATCATGTGGATGGTGAATGCATGGATAATAATGACTAATAATGACACAGAAGAACCTCAGCCCCTACTGCCTGCCTCCAAATACAGACCATGTTTTGGGCAACAAAAGGCCCCAGGCTAGACACAGCTTCCTATTCTAAATGAGCACAGGCCAGAGACACAAACACATGGACTCAAAACTGGCCCCCTTTTCTCTGGGCTGTGACTCTTGCTAGCTCACACAAGCTGGCTCCCTGCCTGCAGAGGTCCGAGCTGTTTACAAAGCAACACTTCCTCATTCCTCACAGTCCCACCCATGGCAGACCAGTGGCATCTGGTTCAATATTTCATTAAATCCTCCTGCAAACTAACAGTTCAATCTTTGAGAAAACTACAGTCCCTAAGCCACATAAATTACCTCCAGGGCTGCCTGGGAGCAGCTGTGTGGCCCATTTGCCACCGAGACATTTATGGCTGCACACTTTTCCACACATTCTGGATGCAAGAAGCGTATCCTTACCTCCAAGCCTCCCTCCAACGGTAAATACTGGAACTTCAAAGAAAGAAAGTTTTTCTCCAGAAAAGTTGACTGAGGTCTACAATGCATGATTTTTGTACTTTGCATTAATTATCCAGGAATTTAACATGGCATCTTCTCTCAGGAGTATGAGTTTCTTGGTACTCTTGTAGCCTG
>SJXQ01004427.1:66426-95064 GCA_006408695.1 Aepyceros melampus | reverse complement strand
TGTGCGGGCTCCTCATTGAGGTGCCTCGCTTATTGCAGAGCATGGACTCTAGGGCGCATGGCTTCAGTAGGTGCAGCTCCTGGGCTCTAGAGCACAGGCTTAGTAGTTGTGGCGCACGGGCTTTCTTGCTTCGCAGCATGTTGGGCATTCTTGCTTTGCAGCATGTGGGATCTTCCCAGACCAGGGACTGAACCTGTGTTTCCTGCATTGGTGGGCAGATTCTTAACCACTTGACCAGGAAAGTAGTTTTAAATAAATCTACTTAAATCTATGACTTTAACCCTTCTCTCTTTCCTGAAAAAACAAAAAGGTTTTGTCTTATAACTTTAATAAGCAATATTTGCCTTAGTCAGCAAGGTATTTTTAGAGGTATGATTTGGGGGCAGCCATTGATGTAACTAACGTGTGCCTGTCACACATTACCATAGGGCTTTCTCAGTTAACTTTTCTTGGGGAAGGAAAAGAAAATAATGAACACAGAAAGGCAGGGGAGGAGAATGAGGTTTCTGTTTTTCACTGTGATATGTCAGTGACATTTATTCTTTTCGGTCTGGATTCTTCTTCCACATATTCCTAATATTTCTTTAAGGAAGTTCTTTCTAGGGCTTCCCTGGTAGTCCAGTGGTTGAAAATCTGCCTGCCAATGCAGGGGACATGGTTTGATCCCTGAACCGGGAAGATTCCACATACTGCAGAGCAACTAAGCCTGTGCACCACAACTTCTGAAGGCTACGCGCCTAGAGTCTGTGCTCCTCAACCAAGAGCAGACCCTGCTTGCTGCAACTAGAGAAAGCCCGCACAGCAACAAAGACCCAGCACAGACAAAAACAAATGAATAAAAAAAGGAAGCTCTCTCTAAGGGTGTTGATGGGATGTTTATAGAGAAATTTAATTCAAAAGTCAGACAGGAACGAGTTGTGTTTTATTTGACTTCTTCCACGGAGTCCGGGCTTACTTGTATGATGCAGGATAAATGTGGACCATGTGAGAACAGAGGTTCCTATTTATACCTGCGAATGGTGACTGGGGGTCTGTGCTGTCCTGGGTGGGACACACACACCTGGCAGGGAGGGGCACTCTACTGTAATATCTTTGTCACTATGTGGATCTGCACCAGTGACATCTTGTTCCACATAAGCTAGGAAGAGAGGGTTAGTAACAGCCCATATATCAGCTTTGTTTCACAAAACTCAGCACTTTCCCCCTGTGTAAACAACTTGTGATTATCCATTGTTTTATACGAATCATCTTTCTCCTCCATTAACACAAATAATTGAGTGCTGATTCTACTTAGAAAAGGAACTTGAGAAAATAGTTATTTTAAGAAAAATGAATATAAAACTAACTTATTTTTCTCACTAATGTAGAAGAAACAGCCTGCAAATTACCAAATTTAGCAAATTTGCTAGTGAGAGGGAGGAAAAAAATTAAAACTCAGAGTACCACAGGCACTAACTGTGCTTTATGCATTTCATTTTGCTAAGTTTAATTTAAAATATTTATGATGCTACTTCAAAGCTTATTTTGTAAGAATTACAAAAGATGTTATAAAGACCTGGTTGTAAGTTTCCTGTTATTTTGGTTTGGCTATAAAGTGGTCTGGGGCTGCCAGGTTTAATGTGAAAACTACACAGTTTGGCATCCAATTAAGATTAGATGTGATCAAACTGAAAACATGTCCTGGTCAAATTCATTTAAGATATGCAATAGCTCTCAGGAAATACCATTCAGACTAAGATTAATACTGTGAAATGATGTTGAAATAGATACAGATGTCAGTAAGTATTTTTAGCTGAGTGCTAGAAACATGGCAGTGTTGTCCAGAGCTGGGGGGCTGGGATGGTTTCCTGCCAGTAGAAGAGAATACGAATGGGAAATACAGCTGGGAGTAAGCAAGCAGGCGTGGAATGAAAGTCACTTTAGAGCCCCAGGGCCAGCCAAAATAGTGAGACATAAACCACTGTAAAGGCTCACCATCCCATTCTCTGCATCACTGGAAGGTAATATTTGTCTCACTTTCAGATGCTACACAGGCTTCCCAGATGGCATTAGTCGTAAAGAACCCACTGCCAATGCAGGAGATGAGGGTTCGCTCCCTGGGTCAGGAGGATCCCTCGGAGGACAGCATGGCAACCCACTCTAGTATTCTTGCCTGGAGAGTCTCCATGGACAGAGGGGCCTGGCGGGCGACAGTCCATGGGGTCACAAGAGTCAGACAGGACTCAGTGACTAAACTACTAAGAGCTGCTGTGTCACATTCATCTAACCCAACTTTCCACACACCGGGACTCCAGGCCAAGTCTGCCAGCTTTTGAAGGGAGATTTGGAGACCCCATTGGAGGGCCTGTGCCTGGTCGGTTCCGGTGCGAACCTCACACTGCATGGACTTCCTTCACTCAGGACACTAGACTCCTTGCCTTTGGACCCCAGAGGCCTCCACCAGCGCCCGCGAGCGGCTCCTCCTCAGGAGAGGCCGGCAGCGCTGACATGCAGGACACACTAGATCGCGTGTCCCCACAGCCTGTGGCCTCGCCTGTCCTCTGAGGCTCTCACAGGTGAGACGTGGGAAGTGAGAACCCAGCTGGAGCCTCGAGGTCCAGGCTTTCCTGTGGGTTGGAATCAGGGTCGATGTTGTGGACTGTGTCCTAAACCATGAGCCCAGCTGATGAGGGCACGCCAAGGAGCTGGACCTGGCCTCAGGGGTGACGCGGGGCACACACCTGGCAAGGACAGGCTTTGTGTGGACTCACGGGTCTAATGTCACACGCGGCAGAAGTGGGGGCAGTGGCAGGGTTTCCAAGCCGGGTATTCACTGCGTTTGCGTGAGAGGCTACAGGTCCAACCTGGATTCCTATGTGTGGACAGTGAGCTGTGAACATTACGTAGGCATGAACATGGCCATTCTCTGTGGTTCATTTCAAGCCCACTGAGCTGCTTGGTTAGTCAAAGGCTCTGAAAGGCGCCTGAGCCACCCAGGTCCACTCTCTGCTTCCTGAGCTCAAGTGGCAGAACTGGGTTCTCAAGGCAGTTCTGAGCCTGCCCGCCTCACCTCACCCTGCTCCTGTCTCATGTGGGGCACAGTTTTCTTTCTCACCAAATGCATGAGGTGGGAAATATGAGAATGCTGCTTACAGTACAGATCATAGGGTTTTTTTCGCAGCCACTGAGCTGAAGCTGAGTGCCAAAGAATTGATGCTTTCGAACTGTGGTGCTGGAGAAGGCTCTTGAGAGTCCCTTGGACATCAAGAAGATCAAACCAGTCAATCCTAAAGGAAACCAACCCTGAATATTCACTGGTAGAGCTGACTCACTGGAAAAGATCCTGATGCTGGGAAAGATTTGAGGGCAGGAGGAGAAGGGGGTGACAGAGGATGAGATGGTTTGATGGCATCACTGGATCCATGAACATGAATTTGAACAAACTGCAGGAAAGAGTGAAGGACAAGGAAGTCTGGTGTGCTGCAGTCATGGGATTGCAAAGTCAGGCATGACTGAATGACTGAACACCACCACCACCTCTGGGAGGAGTTGGGGGACACGGTGGGAAGAGGGCCCAGGGCTCCTGTTGGCAGGATCTGCTGTCTATTCACTCAATTTTATGGTCCTAACCTCAGGGCTTCCAGTCAACTCAGTGACAGTAAGTCTGCTTAGAAACAGGCAGACCAAAGACCAACTCGGGACCTGCCCACACAGGCTTCACTCAACTGAGAGGAGCCATAGCTCTACATTTTAGGCAGCATGCACTGAATTTATTTTCTTTGTTTTTTGTTTCTTAATCAAATCCCTAAGGCCGAAATTGCAAAAATTCTGCAGCCTGCACCGGGGAGTGATGTTGACTGGATCTAAAGTGCTGTGATCTTCTAGAACGCTAGACACACTCACGTTCTGCTTGCTGGTGATCTGCGCAGAGTTGCCATTACTAGTCAAGAAAATTTAAAAAACTGACAGCTGCGAGAGCCTCCGCCAGCAAAACCCACATTCTACTCACTGGTGTCTAAAAATAAGGCATGGGGCACACTGCTGTCTTCACTTATGACTGAAATAAGCAGTGCCTCCCCGGCAATCTGGTTTTGGCTGGTTCCAGGCTGATGGCCGTCCTGCCTGGCTTTAAGGGTATTAAGGTGACAGTTCAGGAGGTGCTTTTCAGAGGCAATTTGGTCTCCTTGCTGTCACTGCTGTCGGTAACAATGCAGGAGCACCTTGGGCTGCCTGCTCTCCATGTGGCTAGATGTATTTCTGCGGCCTTCCTAGCCTCAGGCAAACATGCACAATCACATCCGTTTTCTCCAGCTGCGGGCCAGGCAGAGCAACTCTCCCAGCTTCCCAGGCCTGTGAGTCCACAAGGCAGACACTCCATCACAGCCCAGCCCCCAGTGCCAAGGCTGGTCCAACCAAGGCTCTAAGGCTGACTGTTGGGTAGGATGGTGAGGGCAGTCCTTCAAAACCTGTCCAGACATCCTTTGTCTGTTGCTGCTGTTGCTGTTTAATACTAAGTCATGTCCGACTCCTCGTGCCTTATGGAATGCAGCATGCCAGGCTCCTCTGTCCATGGGATTCTCCAGGCAAGAATACTGGGGTGGGTTCCCATGCCTTCCTCCGGGGGATCTTCCCGACCCAGGGATGGATTCTCCTGCAGCTCCTGCATTGGCAGGCAGTTTCTTTACCACTGAGCCACCTGGGAAGCCCCTCAATGTATCATAGTCAACAATGATTTAGAATCCAAAAATCTACTTTAATTGGTCTTTCTCTGTCCTACTTAGTTTCCTTCTTAGTTTATGGATCTGTTGTTATGGCTATTTTCTTTTCCTTAGCTTCAGTCACTGGATTTGTTATTTTTCAAAGCTCCCAGCTTAATTGTTGTTGATTCTTCACATAGTACCATTAAAGTTAGCAGGGTCACATCTGAAAGAGAAATGATTGCTGAATGCCCTCAGTTTAATCTAAAAAACACGGAGGCTGATGTACTGGTCAGGATAGTAATTACAAGATATTCAGAGACTCCAAAATTTTATAAGTCAAAGAACACATGGTATTAAAATAATTGTTGGTGATGCCCTTAGATGCTTTGTGTTAGGAAAAGGACCTGAACACCACTGACGAGTGTTAACTTGCATGTCATCAGACCTACAATTTGACCTCGGCAACTGTGAACTTGTTAATGAAGCTCATTAATCAACCACATTCATACTTGAGTTGGTTTCTTCGTTCATATAATGAACCATCATTTTACTTTGTGACTTCTAACTTCAATTAAATTTTGTTGTTGTTCTTTGCATCAGTATAGATCATAAGAGTAAAAATGTATGCAGCATAAGAACACACAGTTTATATTGCTTTCCTTCCTTAAAGTATTGTCAGGGGCTCTGTGCCTGGAAGGCTTCTCTTAGAAGTTATCACTGCCAACCTGGGTATAAACTGTGGATGGCAGGGTGCTCAGGATGGGGTGAGAGACCTCACCACTGCCACACTGGTGGGTATCTCACCATATGTGTGTGTTCATGTGTGCTGTCATTCAGTTGTGTCCAACTCTTTGTGACCCTATGGACTATAGCCCACCAGGCTCCTCTGTCCATGGAATTCTCCAGGTAGGAATGCTGGAGTGGGTTGCCATTTCCTCATCCAGGCAATTTTCCTGACCCAGGGATCATATGTCTCCTGCATTGGCAGGTGAGTACTTTACCACTAGTACCACCTGAGAAGCCCATGTCACCATGTGAGAGGTGTTCAATAAACTAGAATTGATCTAGAGCTAGGTGAGGTTTATAGAATCAGGCCAGCACCCCAAGGTTGCAGATTTAAAAAAAAAAAAATCACCATATTAGAAACTTAGGGAGGAGTCTCAGGGTGAGTTAGAAGCTCTTTGGAGATCCTAATGGATGGATTATTTAAATCCAGACACCAGCACCATGGTCATTAAGACATTAAACTGCTGCAGAAGCAAAGGCAGTAGAGCTCAGGCACTGAGCAATTTTCTGCCAGGGAGTGACAGCGGGTGGTCCTGGCCCCAGAATGAGAGTGGCAAGCCATGGAGTCACTCTGGGCTCCTGGCAAAGTGTTAGATGCCCACTGAGCAGAGGGGGCAGGGCTGTGGTCTCAGGTCTGCCTGGTGTGCCGTGGAGGTTCCAGGAGTCACCACAGCCCAAGCAGCAGGACATCTCATGAGGTCAGCACCGACTGGGGTCTTGGGCTGGACACTGGGTCAGCTCAGAAACTCCAGGGCCCTGGAGATTATTGACATTTGGATTCTCTTTCTCAAAGACAGGTCATAAAGATGGATGTGTGCTGGGTTGGAGGTAAAGGACACACAGGGAAATACACGACCTTTGTATTCTCAGACGATAGCAGATCCATAAATCCTGTTCCTTCTCAAACCCAGCCCACAAAGTCAACAGCCACAGTGGCAGCAGGCAGCTTGGTTCTGTCACCTGGGCTTGGCAGTGGGAGAACCCACGGCCCTCGGGCTCTGATTGGGTCAGCCAGCCGCAGTCTATCAGGAGGGCCTTGCTGATGGGGGCCGCCCCCCCACCCTCTGTCATGAGACCCCATTCACATCATGACCAGGACCGTGACCAGGCGTGAAAGCCAGCAGGGCCCTGTGGGCCTCTTGGGCACAAAAGCCTTCCTGGGTCCCCCACTTCTTGATTACAGGAAGTAGTAGGCTTCATTCAGTCCCCAGGACCTTCCCTGACTGAGTTCCAAGGGGCAGATTCAAACAGATGCTAATCAGGGAATGGAGGAGATAAAGAGACAAGGGAGGAATAGCCAAGAAACACCAGTGCAGACTTGGGGCAGGTACTGGTTCCCCATAAGGGATATACATAACAATAACTCTGAGCTGTTTAGCAGGTACTGAAACTCCCACCAGGTGGGAGAAGTTAACTGTCTACTGCCCACAAGCAGGGAGACCCCACACCGGTTGGAACCAAAATGCTGATGATGCTGAAGCCCACTTATGTCATCACCAACCAATCAGAAGAAAGTCTATAAGCTGACCACGCCCTTTTTTGAACCATGACTATAAAGAGCTTCACTATCCCCTCCAGGGTGGGACACATAATTTTGAGGGCATTAGCCTGCTGTGGCCCCCCTTTACCTGGCAAAGCAATAAAGCTATTCTCGTCTACTTTATCCAAAACTCTCTCTGAGATTTAATTCAGTGTCGGAGGGCAGCTGCCAATTTGGCTTCAAGGGTAGCGTAGGAATCTTTCACCTATGCAGGGGAACTGTTTTGAAAGACCAGGAAGATGATTAAAATAGAAACAAAATTTAATAAATTTAATGTTAATCTTCTGAATGATGGCGCTCTAATAGATGTTGCAATCTGAAGCTCCTCTAGATTCCAAAGTTTCCCGACCTGGCTTAGAGCAATACTGAAGTCAACAGCCATTTTATGTGCAGCCACTGAGTAGAGATACAGAAGTCAACAGCCATTCTATGTGCAGAAGGAGGGGACTGCTCTTGTCACAAACTGGGGATCCACTATCCAAACTACTGTCAGCATTGCAGACAAGATAAACGAAGCTTAAATGATCATGTATTTCCAAGCAGGAGCCACCTATTCACCTATTTGAGGGCATCTCAGGAGCCGAGATGGGGGCTTCCCTGGTGGCTTAGAGGTTAAAGCATCTGCCTCCAATGCAGGAGATCTGGGTTTGATCCCTGGGTCGGGAAGATCCCCTGGAGAAGGAAATGGCAACCCACTCCAGTATTCTTGCCTGGAGAATCTCATGGACAGAGGAGCCTGGTAGGCTACAGCCCGTGGGGTTGCAAAGAGTCGGACATGACTGAGCGACGTCACTTTCACTCGCAGGAGCCGAGGTGGAGAAGGAAATGGCACCCAACTCCAGTATTCTTGCCTGGGAAATCCCATGGACAGAGGAGCCTGGCGGGCTGGATGTGACTTATGACTGAACTACCACCACCACAGATGCTAAGGACATGGACAATGGAGGAGTCCGTTGTCTTTTCCTGGCCTAAGACATCATCTACAGCCAGAAGCGCTGTAGGTGAATTTTTAAATAGGGTCATTTTCACGTCTCCTGCTTTGTTTATCTTAAAATAGATTTGGGAATCAGCAAGTGATGATTGGTGATTGGATACCCATTTTATCTGGCCAACAGAGTATCAAAAAATGGTTAGTTGCCAATGATAAAAACTTTAGTAGATTTAATAAAAAAAAAGTCTAGACTTTTGGCTTCCCAGGGGCTGAAGGGAAGAGGACTGTCTGTGACATTTCAGCACACCTACGGGACCCACACAGCCCAGATCTTCTCTAGACTTGCTCTTCTCCAGCCCCCCCTCACTACTTGGTCAGTTTTCCTGGTCCCCCAGGAGGCAGTTTTGACTGTGATGCTTAAACTAGGCCTCCTGCGACTTTCAGGCCCGAACTCCAAGTCAGCCACATCTTGATAAATTATAAAGAAGAATCTTGATTATTTGTGACTGTGGAACCATGCAGATGGCAGATGTGTACAATTAAGCCATTCCTCATGCAGACACCCTCAAGCATGTCCAAGTGTCCCCTAAGGTGACAACACCACTCCCAGATGACAGCCGCTGAGCCCAGAGTTTCAGTTAATGCTACGTCACCACTTTGTTCCTATGGTCTTAACACACTTCTGAGATTTCCCCCTCTCCCTTTTTGTTTAGCAAAGGTGAGGACTATTCCTAGGAATCGGGCACGGATCCACTTGGAGTGGCCAAGTTCTTCCAGGACTGACTTTTGACTCCAAACCCACCAGCCGGTTTAGACACATCAGGGGAAAGGATGAAGGATGTTCTGACACATGGACATTAAGCTGCTTAGGAAATGGCTTTTCCCTGACTTTGTTTCTCTTAATGTTTTCCTTCTGACATAAGGCCAGTGAGCTAATGTTTATCATAAATTCTCACCAAATGCACTCGAAGGAGCAGAGCCAAGTGTGGCAGCGGGAGTGCTGTCAGTGGCTACAGGGCTGCAGACCCACGAGAATTACCAAGACACGAGGCTGAGCATTTCCACTGTGAACCCGCTGAATGGAAGACCTGGAAAACTGGATATTCTAATTTATTTAGGGCAGGTGCTCATTGTATAGAGAAAAATTCAATCTGAGGCTGTAATTCATTTTGTGAATATAATAATTTCTATCGCAATTGTTGCTTGTGAAAAACAGGCAGGGCAGTACACTGTTTATGAAAAATGTTTCAAAGGTGGTTAAAAAATAAGTGATAATTTAAGTAATGATAGATATGAACCCATTTTTCTTTTAATTAAGCTGTATCTGAATTTAAATATATCCCTATTCACTTAAACGATTTTAATACATCAAGTTGAAAACCTAAGTAATTGTTATTTCAGATGTTTAAAGATTATACTTTTCAAAAGAAGGAATCTGTTCACCAAAAAACCTACAGTATGGAAAAATTAATACAGCATCTTACATTATAAAACTTACACATCCCTATAATAAAAAAAAATTCAAAGTCCAGGGTGGCACTGAAGGGCTTGTGTGAAAGGAGTGTTTTCAGTCTTTAATTACTAAATATCCTACATGCCCACTAGTGGCAAAGACTGTGCTGGGTGTGAGAAGGGTGTCAAAGATGGTTAGAAAGGACCACATCACAGCCAGTAACATGCTAGGATCTCAGAGCAGAGGCGGATGGCACCCAGGTAATTCAGGAGGCTGAATGCATGGAGAGGGCAGTCTGAGCACTGTGACAAGGGGGATCTGGGAAGCACTGAATACCAGGTCCACACTGGAATTCTGGCATCGGGCCATAGGGCTCCAAGTCATCTCAGGAGTATAACCAACATAAAAAAGTTATACTCATGCTTTGGTGTACAGGAGAGAAAACGGGCCCTGCTTAGATGGGATTACCTGGCCTACATTTTTGGCCAAGTTTTGGTTTTGTGTTGTTCTTACAAACAAATAGAAGGAGGTTGGACTTATTAAGTGAGTCAGTTTTTACTTATTGCAGTAAAACCCATAAAAATAGCTTTACTTTAGTTTCACCACGTCAGTGCCAAGAGGGGAGCTATATATGAAAGTAACCCAAACTCCTTCCAATGGACCTGATGAAGCATGATGCACCTTGAAGGGCAAAGTCTGTGAGGACGCTGGGCAACAACATGCCTTTCCTATTTGTCAATACATTATTTTCTGCAGCATCTTGTAAAGCTGAGATAGGCAAAAAAAAGAAAAAAAAAGAAAAGAAAAGAAATAACATCCTCTACTAATTAACACGGTAGCTCCTCTTTATCTTTTCATATATGATTAAAGAAGATTAAAGATTTCAGCTATAATTTCTTTCCTTCTTAAAAAGAAATTCAGATTTATGTTAGAGGGATCATGAATTTTGCCTAAAGAAGTCAGGTTAGACACAGGTTTGCTCTTTTTTTTTTAACCTATATATGTTTCCTATAGTCAAAGTATTTTTCATTACTGTTTTAGTCATTAATACAAAACAAGAAAGAATTGAAGAAGTGATAACATTAAGTTTGAATCCACAGATTCACTGACCAAGAAGACGGTTTAGTGATGTCTGTCTTAGGATGATGGTTGTCATCCTATCATCCTAAATGAAGCATCCTCAGCTTTCATGTCCTAAGTGTTTCCTGCTCTACAAACTAGAACACAAGGTCGTGTCAACATGAATGAGATGGATGCCCTCTGCAGAGCACAAAGAGCCTGGGGGGACAGAGCTGGGAACATCAGCACAGCCTTGGGGGCCAGCCACCTCGGAGAACCGTCAGTTTCAGTGGTAAACCTGCAACCCCCTTATAGGTTCTGTTAGTCTTGAACCTCAAGAGTAAGATGTAGAGAAAGAACATGTTTTAATAAGCTGTGTTAGGATACAAGATACAAAGGAGCTGTGGTGGAAAGTTCCAGGGCACTCAGGTAGGCATCAGTAGGACGGCTGTGCCCTGAGGTGGCAGAAAGAGCCCAGCTCAGGGCTGGTCTCATGGCCAGAGGGTCCACCCTCTGATGCTTCTGTGAGAGATGACAGGCTGGGATTGTGAAGAGGGCTTAGGATCCCTACAGATGCAGGGTGCTTCTCCAGATACAGGGGAGAGAGAATCTCGTCCTGATGACCAGCCCTGGACCGGGTCTGGGTCTGACAGGTTCAGATACCCATAGACAGGCTGTGCCCACTCCCATGACCTTGGGGCTTAGCAGGAAACCCCCAAGGGAGGCACTGTCGGGGCCCTAGCACCTGGCTTCCTTCTCTGTAGGCAGTAAAACCCCAGATGGAGCAGGGGCCTCTGCACAAGGAAGACCATGGGCAGTTCGGTTGGGAGCAGTTTCCTCTGTGCTCCCAGCTCCAGAGTCTCCACTCAGACCTGGCCCTGCTGCAGGGAGCATGAGCTGTGCCCCTGGTGGCCTTCCTCCCAGCCATCTTCTCAACAGAGACCCACACTCTGCAAGTGGACGCCACACTCCCTCCAACTCCTGGTCCCACTGGCCTCTGGGAGCAGAAACTAAGACTTTAAGGTGTGTGATGGGCCTGAGAGTGGACACAGCTCCAGCTCAATGGTGCACCAGCATGGTGTGTGCACTGACCACATAGTTAGAACTGGGGCCAGCACCACGATGCCAATGACACATCGTCTTCTCCGAACACTCTAGGAAAGGTCTATTATGACGCCTTCCGGACACTGTGCGTGCGGGCGTGCTAAGTCGCTTCCGTCATGTCCAACTCTTGTGAGCCCATGGACCGTAGCCTTCCTGACTCCTCTGTCCATAGGATTCTCTAGGCAAGAATACTGGAATAGGTTGCCATGCCCTCCTCCAGGGGATCTTCCTAACCCACGGATCGAACCCGCATCTCTTACATCTCCTGCGTTGACAGGCGGGTTCTTTACCACTAGCACCAGCTGGAACCTGTTGGGGGCATTACACTGAGGAAACTGGGGTCACAAAGCCAGCAGCTTGCAGGCCACACAGCTCTCGTGGGCCCGTGTCAGCCTCTCATCTCTAGGGTCCTGCAGACCCTCCACAGCCCCCAGACCCTAGGGTTTGTATCTGAGAAGGAGGGTGTGAAGCTCAATTGCTGAAGGCTTACTATAAAACTCAACAAAGCTCTCTCACTCACTAACCAGACGAGGACACAGCATCTTCTCTGCTGTGAGTTCTCAGGAGAAAACCGATGGCTCCAAGAATGCCGTAAACACACACGTTCGAAAGGATTCACAAAACGCTTCTGTTAAGGAGGAAGAGGAAAAAGCGATCCTGCAACTATTCTCCAGTGATAGCTCAGAAAGGAGATTACAACATGCTGCCAGTTCGAAATACATGTAGATTTCCAGAAGAGTAAATGGCAACAAGACGGTGACTGTTCGGGGTCTCTAACTATTGGTTACAAAGAGCAGCTGAGGTTTACTGAGCGAGAAGCACCTCTGAGCTTGACTGCTGCGACCAGGGCAGCAGGTGGGAATAGTAAGACACACCCGGATGTACCCCAGGCTCTCCGAGTACACCCACGTGATCTTGAACAGCTTCCTGAACTTCTGGGCTGCTATTTATCAAGCACCAGCTATGTGCCTGAGTCCTCTCACTTAATTTTCCTACCTTCCCCTCCCACCCCCAGCCCCGTGAAGTACAAGTCATCATCATCACATTTCACATCTGCAAAGTGAGTTCAGAGAGGTTACGTGACGCCCCTGAATTTACGCCAACACGAGGTTATATGACACCCTTGAGTTTATGCCAGCACGAGGTTACACGACACCCCTGAATTTACGCCAGCACCAAGTAGGAGCTGTGAACCCAGGTTGTAAGATTCTAAAGTCCAGTGATTGCCTCTTATCATTCTGACACTTTCTTCCTGTTAAATTAAACAAACAAACAAACAAAAAAAAACTGATGCCTGTGTTCCCTACTTTCCTTTTTAAAAGAAAATATTTATAAGGAGCCCCTAGTAGAACATAGTTAAATAAACCAATAGATCAAATCCAGAAACAGTGTGACTATGGGAGCTATTAGAGTCACCACATAAAGTCCTGGTTAGAAAAGAACTGACAAAGGTCAACTTATGGACTTCCCAGGTGGTCTAATGGTTAAGACTTTGCCTTCCAATGCAGGCGGTGAGGGTCAGGGAGCTAAGATTCTATATGCTGTGCAGCCAGAAAGCCAGAACTTAAAATAGAAGCAATATTGTAACAGATTCAATAAAGACTTTAAAAACATTCCACATCAAAAACAAATCTTAAAAATAAGATAAATTTATATTTTACCACTGAGCAAGGAGCTCATTCAGTTATCATCTAGAAAACCAAAGTACACTAACTAATTAATTAGGAGGGCATTTCCAGACCAGTTGGGTACATGTTGTCCTGTTTCACGTGTGCTGAATGAAGCATGTGCTAGAGCAGAAGAGTCTCAGCACCTGATCATTATTTATACGACTACGTCAAGTACACACAGTCTAAACAGTCACAAAGACATGGCTACACGGGACTGTCTCAATACGGTTTCAGAAAATGTGATTTTGAAACAGGACTCTGAATAAAGCATTCAGACTTGAGACAATTTTCACATGTAACTGACCCTTAAATATAGTGGAAAAAATTCTATCTCAAGTGTAAACAAGTTTAGTAAGGGAATTACAGTTAATGTCAACTTACCTCCATTCACATACTGCAGACATCTCTTTAGAAAGTGGACTTGCATCAGATTTTTCTCCCTTATCTTTTCGGTTTCATGGTGTTTTTGGATATTCTTCCTACAGTATTCAATTTTTTTTTTTCTTGGTAGCTACACTGTTTTTTTTAAATACAATAGAAAGGTGCTAAATATTTAATAACATAAGCTGCATTTGCAAAATGTTGTCTAGCCGCTAAGTCATGTCTGACAAAAGATTGAGACCCTCCTAGACTGTATGCCTCTAGGCTCCTCTGTCCGTGGGATCTCCCAGGCAAGAATACTAGAGTGGGTTGTCATTTTCTTCTCCAGGGGATCTTTGTGACTCGGAGATCAAGCCCACGTCTCCTGCATTGGCAGGGAGGTTCTTTACCACTGAGCCACCTGGGAAGCCCACATTTGTAAAATGCACGTCTCTTAAAATGTTTTATGGAAAGGAGAGTGAGGTATTGTGCTACAGAACGAAAACAGTCATATTTACCTGTAACAGGTGTTCATGCCGTGGGAGAGCTAACATTTGCTACTTTGACCAAGACTGTGTATCTTTTTAATGATTTCCATTTTGTCAAAACTTCTGTAATTTCTATTTACCACAATGACTGAGACAGAAATATTACTGTAATGGATATAAATGTTCTCAAATTTCTAAAAGATCTATAGCAATTTTAGAAACAATAGTAAATATAATTAATCAGGATAAAAATCGATGGTTTTATATACTAAATTCTGTCAAAGATGTTATTGAGATAAATTATTCCTTATGAAAAAATGTTGAACATGCAGGCATTTTCATTTATACAAATATATTTAATTATACAAGGATGAAAATGATAAAAACTAAGTATCTTCTACTCAACTTACATTAATTTTGAGTGTGTTGCCATGTGACTCTGCAAGAGGTTTTTTTATTTCATAGATATTCATCTTAACACCCTTTTTAACATTTGCTGCACATCAAAATATTGCACCCTCAAAAGAACTGGGAACAGGAAAATACTAAGAAATTGTTTTGCCTAAAGAATAAAATAAATAAAAATACATGTAAAGGTTTTGCAAAGGGCATTAAGGAAAGTAGGTTTGTTTTCTAGGCCAGGCTCCAGTATATAAATATTCACAAACAGGTAACAACTAGTCTAATTTATGATAGGTTATAAAATAGTATAGCTAAATAAAACTGAAGGTCATCTCAGTTTTCAGTCGTTACGACTTGGGTGTGAAAGGATTCCAAGAGTTAGTATGAGCTGGGCAGATTTTGGGCTTCCCTGGTAACTCAGCTGGTAGAGTCTGCCTGCAATGCGGGTGGCCTGGATTCGATCCTTGGTTGGGAATATCCCCTGCAGAAGGGAACGGTTACCCATTCCAGTATTCTGGCCTGGAGAATTCCATAGACTGTATAGTCCATAGAGTTGCAAAGAGAACAGATCTTACAGGTTCTGTTCCAGGCCTACCTTCAGTAACTAATTTTTAGAGAAGGCTGGCCCTTCAGAAGCCCACCCGATCTTAGTTAAGACAAAAATTGGCAACATCTTCAAGGGAAATTTGCTGTTTCCCCTCCCAAGAGCTGAGGCCCACGTGGCCTGGCACACTGACCCACCCAGACGGTCACTACTGACTCTTCCCCGGCAGCACAGACTTCCGCCTGTATTCCCAGAAGTACTGATGCATTTGCTTCACCCACATGTTTTCCTTGGCTCAGGCTGTCTTTATGACCAACGACACAAGCTCCTGTTGGTGCTGAGTCTAGCCTGGGCAGGAGTGGGTCTCCCAGTTGGATGAGCACAGGCTCGAACCAGCAAACATGACCAACTCTACAATGAAAGCCAGCTCTTTCCTGCTCACTCTCTCTCATTTCATCTGTCGGCTGCTCCCCTTTATCTGAGTACCTGCTGTATGACAACAGGAAGCACGTGGCTGAAAGATGAACCTTCACCAGCCAACACTCCATGGAGACTTGAATCCATGGCACAAAGTGAGCTTTGGAGGAGTGATCAGGTATATTTATAGCATGAGATTCATAAGGAGCCCTCTCGGCCCTTGTAGCACGCCAGCTGGGTGGTTGTGTCACCATCAGCTGCCACATAATAGAAAGCCTGAGAGTTTGGGATTGGGTGGAACTTCAGATGTGGTTGAGTGCAGTTTGCTCAACTTATAGATGAATAAACTAAGGGGCAAAGAAGTTCAGAAATCACAGAGTTGGTTAAAATACAGATCCAGGAATTTCAAATCTAAACTCCCTCTCTGCTAACCAAATCCTGTAGCTTGTTTATCAGTAACTCTCCAGCCACTTACCTGTGATTACTATCATGTTTTACCTGGTCTGTTAAAAACACATTTAAAATTCTAGGCTTCAGTTTGGAGGGAAAACCCTAAACAATCAGAAGTTTTCGGAATTTCTATTAACTAGGACAGTCTGAACCACATGATTGTTCAGGTCAAAATCTTACAAGTTTCTGACAAATTTGCCTTACAAGGCAGCATATTCTATATTTCAGAAACAGCAAATACCAAAGTGGCACGTGTTGTGAAAATAACCCTTTTAAGGCTATCATCTAGTAAATAATCATGCAAATGATCGGAGTTATTGGAATTTAGTCTAAAGTTGTATCAAGGCCGTATGTTACCATCGGCAATTTCTTCAAATGCATAATTTATAACATAACCTCTGTGTCTGCCTGAGAGTCCAAGGTAGAATAATAAATTAATCCAGCAAAAGCAGACCCTTGGAGGATGAATTAACATTTAGCTAAGGTCATGAGGCAACTGGATTGGTGGTTTCAGGCAATTCCTCATGGAGAACTTGCCAGATGACACAAAAATCCAACACGTTCCCATGACTAAAAATCAACTCTCCAAAATGCTTAGTTTGAATATCTAGGCATGCAAGGGCCTAGGGCTGCTTAGAATTTATACTGGATCATATTTCAAAAATATAGTACAAACTACCAGTACCAAAGATAAGCTTTCTGTATATACATCGAGGTGGGAGAGAAAAAGAGCATCCAGGAGAAAGTGGATGAAGGGTGATGAAGAAGTAAAAGAGGAAGAAAAAGACAGAGATGTAAGGGAGAAAGAAATAGAGACTGACAGCTAGAGATGCAGGAAAGATAAAGAAAAGGAAGCCGGGGATAAGTGAAGTGAAGAGGGAGGGAAGGCTTCCAGCTACAAGGTAAAGAAATTCTGGGGATGGGATGACTACAGCTCATGACTGTAGTTAATATCACTATACTAGTAAGTAAGTAAGTAATTAAGAAAGTGTTAATTGCTTCATTGAGTCCGACTCTTTGCAGCCCCATGGACTGCAGCCCACCAGTATCCTCTGTCCATAGGATTTCTCAGGCAAGAATACTGGTCTGGGTTGCAGTTCCCTTCTCCAGGGGAATCTTTCCTGAACCAAGAATCAAACCTGGGTTTCCAGCATTGCAGGCAGATTCTTTACCATCTGAACCTCTATGTATATACAACACTATGGTGCTATATATTTAAAAGCTGCTAAGAGAGCAGATTGCAAAAGTTCTCAACACATGAAAGAATATTTTAAAAATGGAGTGAAATTAAATGATGTGTGACCAATGAGAAAGGAAGAAAAGGTGGATGACAAGAGGGAGGAGGAGCTGAAATGATGGGGACTAGCTAGGCTTGTATGAGCCAGGACAGAGCCTCGTCCTGAGGCCTCACTGGACCAGTAAACAAAATACAAAAGCAGCAGCAAGGAAAGCTGTATATGTATGCCTATACATTTGGATATTAGCTCACCCCTTAAATATCCCTATGATATATCAAGGTTTGACCTTCACCCTCGACCCCCTTCTGACAGTCACCCTGAACGCCCACGTTTGAGCCCCAGCTTTAACCGGGCACACGTGGATGGACAACTCCAACTGTGGATAGCACTGCAGGCCAGCACACCCCACCTGCCCAGGGGATGTGTCCACTCCATGGCACAGGAAGACTGGACATTAAAGTGCAGAGCTGAGCTCCCCTCTTCATGCCCCACACATCCTAGCTCATATACACCCCGTGACTGGGGGAGTGGGGACACCCCCACCAACGGCCTCGCCAACAACAGGTTCTTTCTGTGTTACTTCGGCTCCCCAGATCGGCCTACAAGTGGCTGCAACCTCCTGATGTTTCTAAAGTTGCTGGTCTTCCTGCCTTGAGCCTTTCCCTCTCCTCGCTGGGTTCAACCTTAACACTGAGTGATCTTTCTAATAGAAAAAGCACAATCCATTACTACCTGCTTAAAGGCCACCAGTGGACTTAACAACCAGGTCTAGCTCCTTAGGTGACCAGACAAGACCTCCCTGACTTGGCTCAGTCAGCCTCTCGATCCGCACTTCTTGTCATCTATAACCTTGCTCACACTCTATCATTATTTTAAATTTTTCTTTAAATTGAAGTTGGTTGATTTACAATGTTGTGTTAATGTCTGCTGTATAGCAGTGTGATGGTTCTTTACATGTATATATATATACATGTATGTATATATTGAATATATTCTTTTTCATGGTCTTTTCCATTATGGTTTATCACGGGATATTGAATATAGTTTCCTACGCTATACAGTAGGATATAATTATTTATAACAAATTTTAAACTACATAAAAAATGGATAATTATCTTACTGCTTTTTGCCATCTATCTTTTATGTTGATCATTTGTATATAAACTGAACACTGTATTATTAAGCAAGTTTTCATTTCCACAAGACAAAAGAGATTGTGTATTTTTCACGTACTGGAGGTGACGATTGCTTTCTGCAGCCATATGTGTTTTTCTCCTCCCCTGACCACCCCTGGCTAAAAGGGAAACCTTACTACACCCAACATGTTACCATCCTTGTCCTTATGTGTCCACGCCCTGAGTCGCTGTCTGTCTGATCCTGAGAGTCCCTCTCTCGTGGGACATTGTGCTGTTTAAATCCCTGACATGGTGCCTGCACATAACACAGGGCCAAGAAACTCCGTCATTGTCATTATCCTCCTTATCATGAGAAGGAGAAGTCTCTTTCCTTGTATTCTTCAAGATCTATTCTGTTGGTAATAAGCATTAATACTAAACATTTCCTGGTGAACAAGTGATTTTACTGACTCTGCTGAGCTTTAAGTACCAACTGGTGGGTAGACACCTGATCCTTTACGCTGACCTGGCACAAGAAGCTCTTCACAGTCACCCAAAATCACAGCTGCGGCCTCCAAATGTTTTCCCGTAACCTTGACTGCTACGTGATGCAAAATACGAACCACCAGAGCCCCAGGTGTGGCTCGGTCATCCAAGACAACGACTAACAGAACACTTTCATGCACGAGAAGCCTCTTGGCCAACAGTGGGCCAGAAGCACCTGCACGGCAACAGCCAGGGGCTCACCTTTTCTTCATCACCAGCACGACCCCGAGAAATATGATCACGAACAGCAGGATGCCAGCGATGACCCCCGCAATCTTGACTGTGTGGTCTGTTTGCTTCTCGGGTTCTGGGACTGGTTTTGGAGTGGCGGCTCCTGCAGGAGGGAGGGAGACAAGAAAAGAGACACGGTGGGTAAGGGAGAATAAAAACGTTAGCTTTTTAAATTTTCGCCACCTTTAACAGAGTCGTAAGACTTATCAGAGCCAGCAGACAGACAGGCTTTGATTTTTTTCAGCAGCTTTCACAGGTGCTGAAAGGGGTGTAATTGTTCTCATTGTTCTTCCATATTTCACTAAACCCCAACACAAGTTGGAAAGCACACCCACGCCTGACCCTTTTATGAGAGACTCTTCTCAAACACAGTTTTTAAAATATTTTTATTATCTCTATGGGCTCCCTGATCTTTCTGCCTTTTTAAAACTTCCTAACAACACAATAGACATCCTCAGCCTTTATCCAAATTTGATTTGCTGGAACATTTCCCCCAATTATTTTTCATAAATGAAGCAGTAATTCCATAACATATTAGCCCAAACACCTGGAGAGGGGAGATAAGCTCACTTACTGTGCATTTTACCAGCAATTGTTTTTTTTTTTTAACACAATAGAGATATCCCCTCAACACACCCTCGCCTTTGAAAAGCTAAATCTAGGTCACATCTGGTAGGCAAAGACTCCTTCTAAGCAATAATTCACAAAGTGGGAAGCAACCGACAATCACACTAGTGTCGCCCACATTTGGTAACTGTTTAAATGAGATAACCAGGGCCTGCCAGTGGCTACTGTCTTAGCTCTCCCACTTCCCAAACACTGTCCATTCTGTTTACAGTGTAATGCAATGGAATGTCAAATCTGTGTTTGATGAAATATCCATTACCTCTGCTAAATGAGCTCGGGATGAAAAATATTAGGATTCTAACATTCTGTTCACTAAACAGAATCCACTTTCTAAGGGTTTCTCCCTTTTTCATCAGAACACGACCGCCCTCGGCATCTGAGCCATCACGTCCCTCTCCCTACAGATATAGCTCATTGGGAAAGTGGAGATTTTGTGTTCAAATCTCCCATGTTAGAATTTTCTTCTTGTTGGTAAAAAGGAAATTAACACTGACTCTTGGTACCAACCCTTTCTACCCTTTCACTGGGTTTTACATTTATGGTTTATCTGATTCTTGAAAAACTTAACTATCATTGTGTCCTACGCGCTCCACATGGGGCTTGTTCTGAGTCACAGCAGGGAAGTCAGGGGTCAGACTATAAACTTGCCATCTGTTTCCACTGGGAATGTATAAATGCTTCTTTAAAAAGTTATTTATATTTAGATTTTATATGAGACTCTAGACCCTGAATATGGCTGTGGCCATCAGATAGATGGAAATGGTCAAGATCAGAGAAACACAAGGCAGGAGACACCATAGCCTGAGGTTCCACCCACATGTCTTTCCAATCCAATCGACAGGAGCAAGGAGAGTAATCGTGATGCAAAAACCAAACCTTATTAGTACAAGCCCTTCTGGATAGAATGACTCTTTACAGGACATTTTTATTTCTGACCACTTCAGGGAGATGTCCTGCTATTCCGTTTGAAAGAATGTCCCTCGAACAGGTGTCAGATGAACCTTGAAGATATCACTGTTACCATTTTTTATTGTAATTACACCTGAAGTATACACCCCAATACTGGAACACACAGCCAAGTGGTAGATTTGGAGGATAGTACTTCTTTAACTAAACTGCTAAGAAAAAATTTAAGTTAAAATATGTATGTTTTAAAAAATGAATAATAGGCAAAAACAGCCATCCATGTAAAAATAACATAGCTCAAATTTACAAAACTGACAAAAAGCCCAATGGTTTTCAATTTTGATTTTTTAAATATAATTTGAAAACTTAAAAAACATCTATTTGGTTTTATTCCTCCAAATGCTGGCACACTGGGAGCCACTCCATTTATCTCACTAGAGACAGATTACAAATTCTCCAGGTATACTTTCTCCCATCCAAGTACTAACCAGGCCAGACCCTGCTTTGCTTCTGAGATCAGACGAGATAGGGTATGTTCAGGGTGGTATGGTGGTAGACGACTTTCTAAACAAATGATTCTCTAAGTTTTTTGTAGCTAAATTTTGCCAATAAATACTCAGGGAATAAATTATTTAGAAAAACTGGATATGGCCTAAAAATTTAAATATAAACAATTACAAGGATTGTAAACACTCCATGAGAAGAGCTGGCCGTATTAATGATCTCATGTCTGCTTCTGTTAACTAAACAACTAGTCTCATTGTATTTTAGCCCTTCTCTAAGCTCCGTGAGAACCGAGGTGTGACTCTGCCCATCCTGGGGTCAGGGAGAGACATCAGCCCAGCAACGACTCATTTCCTGTAGCAAACAGGCAAGTGCACTGCTGTGCAGCCAGCGAAGCTCAGCATCATCGTTCCTTAGCACTTACTCAACTTGTTCATGTTGAAGGCCAAGAAAATGCAATGTTCAGCCTACACAGGACACAGGGGCAAGGTGATCATGGCAGGAATCGTGCGAAATGGGGGAGCAACTCAAAAAGGGCGAGGAAGGCTGCCCTGCAGGTTTCCCCACACAGTCACTGGCTTACTACCTGAGTGAAGGGGCTGAGTGAGGAGTTTGGGCTTACAACTACTCTGGAGAAGCACCAACATAAACACAAACTGGGCTGAAATAAATCACGACCCCAGGACAATCTCATAGAAGTGTGTCATTGACTGCAGGTGCCCTCGGGGACACACCATCCCTGCCTTCGTGCTCTGCCCTCCATCCTGCCTGAAATGGACCTCCTTCTGTCCTTCCCCCCCAGGACGCTCTTCTCTCCCCTTTGTCCCTTTGGAAACCTGGGGCTGTGACCTGTCAGTCAGCCACAGACAAGATAATCTGTGACAGGATGTGGTTGCAGTTGGTAGCCTGTTTCTTTCCCCCTGGGCTTCCCTGGTAGCTCAGTTGATAAAGAATCCACCTGCAATGCAGGAGACCTTGGTTTGATTCCTGGGTTAGGAAGATCTGCTGGAGAAGGGATAGGCTACCCACTCCGGTATTCTTGGGCTTCCCTTGTGCCTTGGCTGGTAAAGAATCTGCCTACAATGTGGAAGACCTGGGTTCAATCCCTAGGTTGAGAAGATCCTCTGAAGAATGGTAAAGGCCACTCACTCCAGTATTCTGGCTTGGAGAATTCCGTGGACTAAATAGTCCATGGGGTCGTAAAGAGTCAGACAGGACTGAGCTACTTCACTCACTTCTTTCCCCCTTACCCAAACCTACGAATGTAACAGTGTAACTTACAAACTGCTTGGCAAGAGGTTTTTTTGTTTTTTGTTTTTAACAATATTTTTCCCTTGTCTTGTTATTTTTGTGCCAGGTTTCTAATGTTACAACCTTTTATTCCTTTTTTTTCTTGGTATAAATTCGAATTCTTCATGGAAAGGCATTTTTTTTCCCTCTTCTGTGCATTCCGCTTGAGGTTACTGCACGTGTCCGCACGTGTAGCTCCTTTAGAAGAGAATACATTCAAATGTATGCATCTAAAAGTATGTAATATGTGGGCTTGGACATAGTCACTAAAATGATAAATATGCCAAATATTTCAGGGGGAAGGAGGGTGAATATCACCTCCATGGATGTGCAGGCTGCTGACTCCTAGTGACGGCTCCAGGTGTACTGTTCTAATGACCAAGAAGAGCTTTTCCAAAAAAATAAAAAAGGGATGGTGTTCCAGTGAACCTGTGCTATTTAAGGTTTCAGATATAACATCCAACGTGAAAAAAACCTCAAAAGAAAAGGAGTGATTATCCATGGCAGTGGTTGGTTGGTTTTCAGGTTGGCAGGAACCAGTCTCTCTTGGCCCAGTGCTGGATGCTAAATTCAGTAACAGAAGCTCGCCAGGTTGAGAACTCAATGTCCTCAGCCATTGGCTCCAGGGTCTGGGCCCAGTTCTGACCACTACACCGACCGTACAAACTTCCCCTGGAGGCCCACGATGCCAGCCCAGCAGGATATGAAGTAGGTGTTGGGCATAAAGTGGAGAAATCTAGACTTAGGGCAAACATTTGGGAGTTGCCAGGTGATATTTTAAGCCATGAGACTGCCGGAGAGTGCTTGGGAGGTGAACTGAGAGGGTGGGTCATAAGGAGGGCCAGTAACGGGGACAAAAAGGAGCTGCTGATCTAGGGAGGGGGAGGAGGAGGAAGTCAGTGTGCTACGGAGCCAGAGGGGAGTGTGGGGATCCAGGGAAACTGCTCTTTTTTCATATGGGAGAAATGAGCGCATTTTGAATGGTGATGCTTCTGGACCCGTGGAGGGGAAAAAGTTGATGATGCAGGAGGGAAAGGAGACGCCTGTTGGAGTGATGATTTTGATGGGACAGGAAGGGATAGACCTGGAGAGGGTCGTCCAGAGAGGTAAGGGGATGAGGGCCTAGGGGAGACGAGGGAGCTAGGCACCAGGGCTTCATGAGAAAAAGGGCCTCATGAGATGAACCCTGTGCTCTCAAAGCAGGTGGCGACGGAGATGTGAGGGTTGCGGTGGGGCTGGGAGTTTATCCAGGAGCACAGAGCAGGCCCCCTCCTCTCTCCTCATAACTAGAGGAAGAAGGAGACGGGAAGAGGAGGAGAAAAGGCAGAGGGTGACATGGCTCCGAGTTCCATCCTAAGTTATCCATGAGCCATCAGAAGCGGGAGCGTCCCTGGGACAGACACAGAACGGATGCTTGCTTGACCCATCCCTGGGACGCAGTCAAGCCTGGTTTTCAGTCTCAAATAAACAGCTCCTATTGTGCTTCAGATCCCATAACGAGGCCCTGCAGGACACTCGAGATGAATAAGATGAGTGACAGTTCACCTTTCTCTGCCAGACCCAAGAGGCTGAGAGAGGGACCATGTCTGAGCTACAAAACCCAACTGGAGGAGAGAAGGACAATCCATGTGGAGAGCAGTGAAGGCCACTGCCTCCCAGGGCCAGGGGCCTCCAGTGTCTGGCCCGAGGGGGTGACTGGAACTACAAAGAGGCAGGGACTCACAAAAGGCGCCCACTGGCCACACACAGGCCCTCTGGCCTTAGAGCCGGGCACTAAATGTCAGCACTGCTCAGGGAAGTACCTGGCCTGCTTCCTGGGGGCAGAACTGGAGTTTGGGTTCAGTGCCTGCACTGAATTCAAACAACAAAATACTTCATTCTCACAACGTGCAAGACCAAATACCAAAATTCCACTCTGGTATTTGTGGCTGGGGGAGAGAGAAAAGGGTCAGGAACAGCCATCCTGGGAAGGTGCTGAAAAGAGAAACAGGAGGTTGAGAAACCTTATGAGAAAAAATGAAATGGAAACGTGTGAGGATATTGTTTCTCAGAGTGTGTTTCAAAGAGCACTGGTCCTCAAAGATGTTCTAAAACGTCCACCAAGGAAGCCTCAGCCACTCTGGACTAGCATTTTATGACTTTATGGAATAGAGAATCTATTTCAATTAATTTTCATAGTATTTTTTTCACCTTTTGCAGAGATCTTTTCTTCTCCTAAAAATAGCAACACCCAGTTTTAAAGATTATTGTGGTTCACTCAAGACTTATTGCTCAGAAAATTAGAATTCCTTGTCATCTGTATTTGGTTTTTCTGGCTATACCTTGATATTATTATATATAATCACAAAATATCTCCAAGATTTTTCATTTAAATTACACATCACTGTTTCTCTTTCTGGGAATGCAAAGTCAATCAGCACCCCTGGAATAATCTCTGTTCACATTTTATGTATTGTTTGTAACCTGATTATGCTTTTGAATTTATAACTCTTCCCTTGTACCTAATTTCCACTGCAGGGCGCACAGAGCATGTACGACGCACAAGTAATAATCAGAAACATAATTTTTCATATAAAACTGAGATGCTGGATTGTTTGATATATACCGTCTCTAAAAAATTAATCTACTTTTTTATTTTTGTTCTAATTTCATGACAGTTACTGCTCTCATTGATTGATGGGTCTACATCCTGTGGGTAAGATGATCTATCAAATCCTGATCACTTATTCTCTGGGCACTAGAAGTTTCCAGAGAATTATGAGTGCCATTACAGGTCTGATGAAACGGCTTTATTTCTTCCATTTGCATTCCTCAAATCATGGTCAAGTAATAAAATGAGTGAACTGCTTGTCAATAAGATGGCATCAGCTGTGTTCACCTTTCATACAAACTGAATAATCAATAAAGGGAATGTGAATGGGTGATTTTGAGGATATTTTCAGTTCAGAGTGTATATTTCCAACAGCTTGTTTAAACTAAACTTTGAAGGCACCGAAACAAAACTCTATCTTGGGTTGAAGGACAGTCACCTAACACCAGGTCAGTTTACCTCCCTACCCAATCTCTAAAAATTAAAAACACACTGTATTTTCTCCATCTCTCTTCCCACTGTGATAGACCTGGTTTATTGCTTTTCTGTATTTTGTACTTGTCTCCCAGGGAGACATCCCTTCTAGCCTCTTGCACACCAATTTTCCTAAAGAACAGGCCTAATCAGCTCACTCTTTCATTTAAAAACAAAGCAGAACCCCCAAAGCCTCCAAATGCTTATTTCAAAAGGCAGCTGGGCCTCCCATTAGCTGACTCCCAACTCTTTTCCAAACTTTATGCTTCTTCTCTTTTGACTTTCCTACATCCACCTGTGCTCCAACCAAACAGAGATGCCCAGTACTCTCCTCCCCCTCTAGCTCCACAGCCAACATCTCCCTTCTCAGGACCTTTGCTGCTGCTCCATGGACCCATCCCTTCTCATACATCATAAATTCATAGAAGGCCTTTGAAGGCCTACTTGTCTTTCAGAGGCCAGTGAGCCCAGCACTGTCCCTGTGGCTTTGCAGGAAGTTTTCTCTCTCCTACTGAACTGCTAAAGCACCTCCTTGTCATCCCTCTTGACTATTTCAACTGCAAGTTACATTATTTTGGTAAGTCCTTTATATTACATCTTAACATAAGTTCCTTGGGACAAAGCTGGTTTTAGTTTTTAGTCTTCACATGACCTGGCCCAGCATCTTATTATGTGTCTGAAGTTCATGCTGAATCAAAGCTCTCTCACAATAAATCTCACTTTAATTTTTCTGTCTTTCTCATTTGCACTCTTTTCATAGCCAGCCTATTCTTTCTTCATTTGCACTAGAGTTCCCAGACATAGGGCGATGGGTATAAAAGGAAAGAAAATAGAGGAAAAACTAGAAGTGTAAAGACAAGTCCTATTTTGTGGTCTTTCCTCTGCCTATTCTCAGCATTTATCGAGGGCTTACTAAGACAAATGGGGTATGTGGCTGCCTTTAGATGACCTTCCGTGGCCATTAAGACAATACCCTGAGACAGACAGACCATCTGGGTCTGGGCTCCAGGGATTGTGCCTGAGACAGTCAGGCACAGGAGATGTTCCTCAGGAGGCTGATGACAGATAAAAGTCTTTGCCAGTAAATTTACTGACCAAACTTTCATCAATGATAAAATGAGATTACTAGAAAGAAAGAGCATGAAAATAAATACTAGTGGCAAAATGTTATATTTCCAGCACCAAAGCAGGAAATATATATCCATCAATGACAAGAAAGTTAACTGGGTACATATCAGGGAGACAGGAAATGAGTATCTGTCAACAATAAAGTGTTATGAGCTCAATATTTGTAATGATTAAGTAGCTGTAGACCATTTTTCATGATCATATGTCGAATTTGTTTTAGAAGTCTTTAAAGGAGCCAAAATTTATGCTGGAGAGTAATTACAATGGTCTGGGACTTTTAAGAAAGCGAAAAAGGAGAAATTTCTAAGATAATGCTACTATGATTAAAACTACTGTAAGTTTATTTAATAAAATGTTTATATCATTCCTATGACTTTACTTTAGAAGCATTTTCTAACTTCTTTGTTACTCAGAGAAGAAATATGGTAGAAATCTGAAAATTCCCTTTTTTAAGACTTTAAACTGGCCAAAAATCACACATAACTCACTCTGATGTAGCGTGTGCAGGCGCATATTTGTATGGAAATATACACCAATGTCTAAAGAAATTATTCAAAGACATATAAGAAATACCCACCAAACTGACAATATCACATGCTTTTTATCTTGTTTCCTATGAAGTTAGACACAATCTTGAGTAAAAAACAACAAAAAGCACCACAAGGACAGTACATATGCAAAAATTCCAGACAAAAATTGGTATGCTAATATGTGTTTTGACCAAGAACTCTAACTTGAGTAAACTGTTATAATTAATAATAGGCCACAATTAATAACTGCATCATTAGCAATACCAATAATACATTATACAGATTAAAGTGAGCATCAATTACAGTGCTAGGGTGATGTATGGCTTGGATGTTTACTGGAGGAAATGGGAAAACTCATCAGAGATCCTGACAGATGTGTTGAACACATGTCATTTATTAACTCCCAGGCAGGTGCCAGGCTGATTTTCAAAGATGTTTCTCAGAGATAGTCGCTCACTCTTCAAAATGAAAACAACATGTGGAAGACAACTTATGGGGCTTCACCTCCCCTTGCCAACTGCTCCATATTTTTCCAACTTCATAGCAAGTGTCTGAAAAGGTACTCAATGAGATCATCTATCATCCCTCTAGACAGAGTTCTGCTAAAGTGCATCGTCTCGGGCTCCCTTGAGAACCGGCGTAACCGAAGGACCAGCACAAAGAGAGGCGTTCACATCGACACCAAGGACAGTGAGGAGGGCGATGGAGCCCCAGTGGCCCGGACAACAAAGGGGAGCCTGGCGCTTTATTCCGTGCACTGGGCCACAGGGAAGTGCAGAGTAGGTTAGACACTGCTCTGGGCTATTACAGCTTCAAATGAAGCAGCTGTCTTTGAAAATGTGGTGATTTTTTTTTTTTTTCATCACTAGCATTATCACCATGGTCACCACTAGCAAGAGAATATAGCTTATATTCGGATGCACCTATATCTCAAAGGCAGGCAAGTGGGAAATACCACCCGTGGGGGGGACTCATCATGGGTCTCGACATATAAGAAAATAATCAGATTCCTCTCACACTCTGGGGCTCCTGGAGACCTCAGCAGCCACATGGTATTCATGTCAATAATACCCTACCTAGCATCAAGAAAGCCATTCATTTTCTGGGAAGTTCCATTTTGCATTCAAGCTTGGGAAGAGCAGTGGCCTGGATTAATTACCATGGGCTTCTGAAAGTCCTAGGAGGCATAAACAAGCCTTTATCAGGACGACAGTGAGTAACAAAGTCATGAGAGAAAGTTACGAGCAACTGCCAGCTCCTCTGCCTTGGCCCTGACTCAGCCGGTGAAAGGCCCTTTATATATGTCATGGGGGTAATTCTCCCACTGGCCCCACTGGGGTTAAGAAGCAGTATTCTCCACGTGTTATAGACATGGAAGCTGAGACTTGGAATTTAAGAGATTTACCCAAGAAGTCTGAACTCACGACCTTGTATCTCAAGCAGATACTTTCTGAATTAGGTGCGTGGGATCCATACTTTCCCTGAGAACTGCCCTATTGAATCCAGGACAGAGACTCTGAGGCCCAGATTCCTGTCTAACGTGTTTGAAAACGGCCCTAGGAAGAGTGTCATGTGG
>SJXQ01004427.1:0-66307 GCA_006408695.1 Aepyceros melampus | reverse complement strand
CCAGTCCAGGTTTGATGCAGGATGCAGGATGCTTGGGACTGATGCACGGGGATAATCCAGAGAGAGGGTGTGGGGCGGGAGGGGGGCGGTGGGGGTCGGGATTGGGAGTTCATGTACACTTGTGGCTGATTCATGTCAAGGTATAGCAAAACGAATACAGTATTGTAAAGCAAAACAAACTAAAAAATAAAAATTAATTAAAAGAAAAAAAATATAAAAAATAAAATAAAATAAACTCTAGGGCTTTCCCTGCTCCCTCCAAGCCAGTCAAAGGGAAGCCGTGACTCTTAAAATGATCCATTTGTCCCCAAGAGTCAGGCGGGCAAGCACAAACAGGAGCCTTATCCTAAGTGGTCGATCATCGGCTTCAAATTTCTTTGAAGTCTGTTGCTTGATTTTTTTGAATATAGCATGTAAACATTGCCTGTTCCTCCATGATATACTGATGTTTAATACAATGTTTTAAATGATTTACCATCAAGGAAAGTGGTACCTCCCACCCCTGAACCCAGTACCGCCCCCTTCTGGGGGCTTCTCCAGTGGCTCAGCAATAAAGAATCTTCCTGCCAATGCAGATGTCAGTTCAATCCCGGGTTGGGAAGATCCCCTGGAGAAGGAAATAGCAAACCACTCCAATATTCTTGCCTGGGAAATCCCATGGACAGAGGAGCCTTGCGGGTTACAGTTCATGGGGTCGCAAAGATTCAGACACAACCGAAGCAACTTAGCATGCATGCACACATGTGGTCCCTAAGCTAGAAAAGCCATGGCTTGAGAAGGAATCAGACATTCAAAGCCAAACCCAAGATTCTCATACATAAAAATAATGACAATCCTAAAAGCAGTGCATGTATGTACCTGTCTGTTACGGAGGTGGTGGTTAACAGGCTGGAATTTTAGAGTCAGTCTTTTTATAGACTCCAGGTCTCCCTGTCAGCCCTCTGGAGACACTGATATTGAACAATTTTTCATACTGATATCATCAAAAGGGTAAATAAGATGAGGCAGTTGGATTGAAAGGACTGAGTTTCTCAATTTTCTGGACTTTCCCTTGATTATTAATACAAGGTCAGAAGAGTATTTAAAACAATAATTCTCTCTCCAGAAAAGAGTTCTGTGTCTCTGAGCTCTTTCTACCCTTTAAGCTTTCTGGATTTGCTGCCTCAACATCTGGCTCTGTTAAGACATTGGGGGAAATTCTGACTTCTTTTCCATTCTGACTCAATATATTGGATCACACCCATAAACACTTTGAAAAACCTCTCACAAATGCTAAGCATTTTACAGTATTCTGAAAAAGCTTATTTATAAGAGAGACTAGTCCAAAGTCAACCAAAAAGCACAGCAGTAAGACATGGCCCTTTGCCTGCAAATTCTCAATGGAATTCACTGGTTTCTTAGACATGAAGCTGTTGGAGTTCATCTTGATGCCTTCTGTTCTAAATTGTGGTATGTTTTTCTAAGGCAAGTGAAGGGCTAAAAATGAAAGTAGCACAATTGGTATCTATCAACAGGAGTCAATGAACGATTATGATGTCATCTAGTTCCATGCTAGCCATTGAGGTAAAAGGAAAGACCTGGTAAAACAGCTATTGTCATTCAGCCTTAATAAATACTTTAAAAATATCCAAAGGGAAAGTGTATGTGGGGTATATAGGAACTTTTTATTATCTTCACAGTAATCCTGTAAATCTAAAACCGTTCTTAAAAAAAGTTTATTTAAAAAATAAATTAAAATATCCAGGCCTTTTCCATGTTTACTAACATCAAATATGAACCAATATAATTTTACTATAAAATTGATACTATATACTCCTTACAGGAAAGGCAAGAATAATTTAACTCATTAACATAAAATCTTTCATGCAAAAATCTCTATTTTTTAAAACTACAAGCATTGTTTTCTCCCCAGTAGTTTGCACTTTTACCAAAATCTTTGTTTAAGCTCAAACCTTTACCTTCAGCATTCATTTTGGATATGCATAATGCATGAGATTAATAACAAAATTAAAAGGTAGATTTCCTAAAATATAAATTCCAATTTATGCTTTTCAAGCCAGGAAGCTCTGTGCCTTAAGCAAATAAAAGACACTTAAATGCACTGCTTTAGTTTCCTTTATCACACTGCTTGATGAAAAGAGAAAACACAAAAGGATACTGAAAAATTAAATTGCTCTCTTGCTTTGAAGATCTTTTACATAGATATTCCAAAGTTTCTGTAGTAAAAATGGAAAAAGCAACACTATTTTAGTGCAATATATATCCTTTAAATTATATTATTTTTGAAACCAAATGCTTGACATTTGACTCAGTATTTCCTTACAAAAATGACAAGGAAAAAGGAACAGAATCTCCCATGGCAGTCCTGTATCCTCTCACCATTTTCTTGTAACTATACCATTTTATAGATGAAACTGCCACAGCGAAATGACAAATATAACACATAAAAGAAGAAAAAAGGGCAATAAATCACCAGTGACACTACAGCCTATTAAAATGCATTCAGCTGGTGTTGCAGGAAGAATAAAAATCTCCCTTCACTTTACATTCTTCTATCTGAAAAGGAAAGTTTAGAATTCTCAAGCAACACTTCTAAGAGATGCTGAAATTCTAACCAAATTTCTCACATTAACTGTTCACATTGGCCACCAAAACATACAGCACTGAAACCCCTGGTCACTGTTTACTATGAAATGCCCAAGATGGGGCATGTGAATTGCTAATCCTCCATACTGAAACAATACAGAATTTGAATAAAGCCAGGACACCTCACTAGCTGGAAAACGGTAGGTCTTATTCAGCCACTATTTCCAATTATCAGCTTAATGAAGAGTTTGGCATTTTAATTCATAAGGAAGTCTAATGGAGGCATTTTCTTCGTTTAATTTTCTCCCCAAATTCCCTCGAAAGGTCAAGTCGAAGCTCCTGAGACTGAAAATGTCTTGGAATCATATGATACTACATTTTAGAGCACAACTGAGTATATGTGTATGTTAATGTAGTTCATGACGCACTTACTATATTACAAAGAGCCCAAGATACTGGTGCATTCACTGAAGTGGGATAATTACTGGACTGCTTATGTCAGTCTTAACAATGATGGTAAATATAAGTAAAGAGTTCACGTTACACTTCCTTGAATTCCCATCTCTTAACACAGAGCTGGTTACACATCAAGCTTTCCAAGGAGGTGAGAGGCTCCTCAATGTGATGGATGAATGAGAGGACCTCCTCTCCTAAAGCATTGATGGTAGATGCTCAGCCCTACAGCCAAGGGCTTCAGAGACTGAAACATTGTGACTTACCTCTATCAGAATTAAATAAAAGTGCTGGATGGGAGTCTGGGCATTGGAGGCCCATGGGACACTCTGTACCCTCTGGTCCTAGACCTGACGGCAGGGACAGGAGATCCTTTGTGGGGGATATTATTTTTTTAAAAGTGGTGTGGAAATTAGCTCACACCTGTAAGGCAATTACATCTTTTCCAAGTGAATTCATTCTATCAAAAAATGAAAGCTGGTCTCTAAGTGCCTTTCAAGTGCCCATCTCTAAGTGACAGGCTATGGAAAGTATAAAGAGATATAAAATACAGCCCTTGGAGTAGTAGATACAAATAGTTCCACACCTATTTCATAGTAGACACAGGTAACTATCTCCAGTACAACACGTTGTAAGTCTAATGACTGAACTCTTGAAAGGGCCAGGTACAACTGTCTGCAACTGAAGACAGTGAGATTTTATCTCAGGGCCTGAATATTGCTGAGCTTTATTATCCTTTTTGTTCTTGGCCAGTTTTGATTCATACAAAGACCCCAGTAAACAGTGCTCAAAACACATGAAGTGGAGACCTGGGGCCAGACGCTGAAGGAAACCACCCCGTCTTGAAGGTCCACAAAGTGCCCCCATGACCTATGTGAACCTGTGCCTGAAGTTTCTACCACATCTGCTTTCACGCTGATGATTGAGATCAATAACCCAGGGCAGGAACTCAAGCTGAATCGGCTTCCTGGCATTTAGCTCTTCTAGTCATATCAGCTCCGTCTGCTCTTATCCTCCACTCCTGCTCACAAAGGGCACCACGGACCCACCAGCTGGGTCTGAGGCAGAGAAGTGGACAGGCGCAGCCTGAGACTGGGAACAAGATGGATAACGCTGGTGTGAGTGGGTCGGCCTCTCTCCAAACAGTGACACAAAAGTGAAACCTTTCTATGACTCGTGCCAAAAGAAATGGCTGATTAAAACTGCTTTTGTAAACGGGCTGAAAAACCATGAGTCTATTTTATTTGCAATGGAAAGGGTGACTAAATTAGAAATTTAGTCTAATTTAGTCTCTACAGGTGAGAACTGAATATATGACAGTTTGGCCTTTCTGTGAGAAAGTAATTGCTTATCTAATGATGAAAGGTCCATCTAGTCAAGGCTATGGTTTTTCCTGTGGTCGTGTATGGATGTGAGAGTTGGACTGTGAAGAAGGCTGAGTGCCAAAGAATTGAAGCTTTTGAACTGTGGTGTTGGAGAAGACTCTTGAGAGTCCCTTGCACTGCAAGGAGATCCAACCAGTCCATTCTAAAGGAAATCAGCCCTGGGTGTTCTTTGGAAGGAATGATGCTAAAGCTGAAACTCCAGTACTTTGGCCACCTGATGCGAAGAGTTGACTCATTGGAAAAGACTTTGATGCTGGAAAGGATTGGGGGCAGGAGGAGAAGGGGATGACAGAGGATGAGATGGCTGGATGGCATTGCGGACTCGATGAACGTGAGTCTGAGTGAACTCTGGGAGATGGTGATGGACAGGGAGGCCTGGCGTGCTGCGATTCATGGGGTCGCAAAGTTGGACACGACTGAGAGACTGAACTGAACTGAACTGAATGATGAAAGCAGCCTAACTGCTTGTTTCTCTGAAAAAAAGCTGGACCTCCATCCCGAACACACTTCAGGCCAACTCTGGAGTAATTTCTAGGTGGATTCAAGAGTCAAGCAGAGAAAATCCAAAAATTCAGGGTCCCGGCTGGCTGACCTAAAGGATAAGGAGGCAGACAAGCTCTGGAGGGGCTGGCGGGGTCACTGGGCTGGGGCGGTGGAGGAGCCGGTGATGTCGGGGGGCGGGGAGCCTCTGCCACCGCTTAGGCAGGGGTGGTCACTGAGGGCCAGGTCATGGTGCAGACTCTAGAATGAGTCAGCCTGTTCCTGCTGTCTCTCCAGCAACACTTGGAAGGATAAGTAGCCAAGAAGGCAGGCTATGGGGTTACCTTGGGAGTCAGTGAACAGGTGGAGTTGGACCTCTGCCCAGGATCTAGAACAGAAGGTCCTCCATAAATAAACACTGCAGCCTCTTCGTTCCTCAGTGGGGACCTGCTTCATTAGCTTCCATGTGTTATGTGTTGTTCAGCTTCTCAGTCGTGTCTGACTCTTTGCGACCCCATGGACTGCAGCACACCAGGCTTCCAGGTCCTTCACCATCTCCCTGAGTTAGCTCAAACTCATATCCATTGAGTTGGCTATCTCTCTGAGTTTGCTCAAACTCATGTCCATTGAGTCGGCTATCTCTCTGAGTTTGCTCAAACTCATGTCTATTGAGTTGGTGATGCCATCCAACCATCTCATCCTCTGTCACCCCCTTCTCCTTCTGTCCTCAATCTTTCCCAGCATCATGGTCTTTTCAAATGAGTTAGCTCTTTGCATCAGGTGGCCAAAGTATTGAACCTTTAGCTTCAGCATCAGTCTTTTCAATGAGTATTCAGGGTTGATTTCCTTTAGGATTAACTGGTTCAATCTCCTTGCTGTCCAAGGGACTCTGAAGAGTCTTCTCCAGCACCACAGTTCAAAAGCATCCATGTGGTATGCTGCTGCTGCTGCTACTAAGTCGCTTCAGTTGTGTCCGACTCTATGTGACCCCATAGATGGCAGCCCACCAGGCTCCCCCGTCCCTGGGATTTTCCAGGCAAGAACACTGGAGTGGGTTGCCATTTCCTTCTCCAATGCATGAAAGTGAAAAGTGAAAGTGAAGTCGTTAGTCGTGTCTGACTCTTAGAGACCTCATGGACTGCAGCCTACCAGTCTCCTCCATCCATGGGATTTTCCAGGCAAGAGTACTGGAGTGGGGTGCCATTGCCTTCTCCGATCCATGTGGTATATATGACATTAAAAAAAGATCTCTGTCTGCTTTAAGAGTCACATGAAGGAGAAAGAGAAATTCCTTGGGGCTTATTTCATGAGAGCTTTGTTGATATACTGATAAAGATTCTCTCTATGGCCAAAGCCTAGCCAGACTCTTCTGAGTCCCTCTGACACAAAGGAATATGTGTGTCCTGAGGATGATGTCCAGAAAGGGCTGATCACACACTCTCATGTCTTTTTCCATGTGTCACCAGTCCAGTGAGTCACTGCTGCTGCCTCGGGAAGGAGGGGGAGTGACAAGGATGCTACTCTGGGATGAAACCCCAGGAGGCTCCTCTGAGTCTCTTCCCCCCAGGCCCCTACCTGGGCCCACAGAGAATCGAACAAAGACGAACATAATTTCTAACAGCTCAAGGCTGCATCCCTTGGGAACTCTAGGCCCATCAAAGTGCCTGCCTCAGAAACTCAAGGCTGCCCGAAGAACTGACTATGGATTCCAGAGACCCCTGACGACACGGTTCCAGCTCCTAGCTTCTGTGCAACGAGAGAAGCCTGACAGACGCCAGCCAGTCAGATGGTGCCGGATGGTGTCACATGGACCAACGTTTCATCTCCCTGACCCTACTGAGTTCCCATCACCTGCTCCCCACTCATCTTCCTTGTAAAATCCCAGTCACCTCTGAGCAAGTCAGACTAGAGCTCAGCTGAGTCCCTTACAAGTTAGTAGTTACTGAACAAAATCTGTTTTCACCACTTTAGCCAATGTTGGGCTGTGTTTATCTTTGACAGTACAGGCGTCTGGTACATGTATCTTTTTCAAAAATTTCAAATTTTATGTAGAAATAACTGTTGGCTAGTTCTCTATTATATTTAGTACTAATTATATCTAGCAAGTAATTCTTCATGGTCTGACATTCTCAATTGTACTCAAATCCCAGAAGTCACTTTGTTTATAAACACTCTACTATATGGATCTTATCATTTTAAGATGTAGGGCTTAACCAAAACAGATGATAAAAAGTATTTGTTGAAGGAACTCATTCTCCACAGCATCTCAGAGCTGACTAAGGTTTTAAATCCTAAACAGAAATATCTTAATATAAAATAAACAGCCTAAAGTTTTATTTATAAAGTAAAAAAAAAATCTTAAAGAGAAATATCTCGCATGTGCAGTTGTTACTTTCTTCCCAAAGCAGTTCTATATTACAGACAATTAATAAAGGAACTAAGAGAACCAAGTAGAAAGCAGAAGTATTTCCAGTTTCTAGAATTTTCTCTGTGTGCTCTCATTAGAGTATAAATTTTGGGGTAAGACAGGACCTTTATTCCAATTATATATTCTGTTCCCTTTCACAATTCCCTAACTATAGTGGTTTAGTAAAGCATTGTTGTTTTGTTTTTTTTTTTAAGTGTGTGTTATAACCCATTAGTGGGAAATGAAATCAGCTTAGTAGGTAGCAATGAATTTTTTTTTTTTTAATAAAGATGAAACAGAATAAGATAGGACAGAATAGAACAGGTCAGAGTGCAGCTTATCCAGGGAGCAGGACTGGTAGGACAATTTCTAAATCTTTTGCTTCAGTTAAATGTCTGTGTCCATGTGTATACCGGTGGTGATGTATTCTTACAGTTAACTGAGTCAAAAATTTTGAAGAAACAGTCCCAGTGCGATGCTGGACCAGCATCCTGCATCTGAGCTCCATTCACTTAGTGAATTAAACCAGCTAACACTCATGGGCTATTTGGTTGTGTCTGACATGGAGGTCAGTGGGTTGCTTATGTTCTCTGCGCAGAAAAGGAAGGGGGCATACTATCTACACTGGGGTGGACCAAGCCAGCATGGATTACATCCCGGGATCCAGGCTGTGGAAGATTCACTGTCTTATCACCATTTCCTCTACCTACAGCATCTGACAGCATGCGTAGTAGCAAAACATAGCACAATTAAAACAAAACAGACCAGAAAACTGCTGAAGACATCATTCAGAATGCATCCCTTGTGACTTCCTGCTGACTTCTGGAAGGGCCTGCATTGATCTGGTAAACACTGCGTCAGAGATGTGAAAGATTCAGAAGAGCCCCAGGGACCATTTCCTAAGCAACTCAACACCACAAGAAAGACTTCGAAATTCGTGTCCGTTGCCCCCACTGCTACAAAGCTGTTGCCTCTTCTCAACTGTGCAACAAGTTTGAGAGTCATTTTTCATCCATAAAAGCATGTGTGTGTAGGTTTTGGTGTCACGTGTGCAAATGTGTCTGATGCCAAGAGTCTGGGCAACCCTAGAAAGTAAATGTATTTGTGGGAGTCAGTGCCCTCCCTTGACCTGGCACACAGAAGGTGCTCGATTAATGTCAATCAGTGACTGAACGACTGAGCTCTCAAGCTTGCAGTACAACTCATGCATAAATCTCTTATAAAAAGACAGAGAACACAAGCTACTTGCTATCCAGTGGATGAGCTGATGCAAATGGAAAAAGAAAAAAAAATTAATTGATCCTGAATTTATCTGGGTAAGAGGAACCATCACCAACAGCAGCAGGATGCACTATAAAAATGACAAGAATAGTTTTGCACTAGTTTTGGGGGCTTATTCTAACACTCCGCCATTTTCATCCCTAATAAACTAAGTAAACACTGGCGATCACCTGCAGCCCTTAAAAGAATAGCTACTATATTCTTCAGCTACGTCTGTTTCCCCTGCAGACTAGTTCCAAAATAAGAAGGTGCCCTGGATCTGAAAGCCTCATGAAAGAGGCTGATTAATGAGGTGTCTTCTTAATCATGCAAGGTTTAGAAAGAACAGGATATTCAAAATGTCCGTTCCTTCCTTCCTAGTAAACAATGGGCTAAACGCAAAGGTAGCGGCTTTAGGGAAAATCTCAAAAAGGGTTATTTAACTGTATTTCCTACAGGTACTGGTTTTACAATAGTGGGGCTGACCTGTTTTTAATGTTTGCTGCCAGAGACGGGTGCCAAGTCAGACAATGGGGAGGTCAGACTTGCTGAAGAGCCCAGATTACCTTCCAGGTGATGGACACTGAACCCTATGCAAAGAACCATGGGCCAGGCCTGACATGTAAAGGTTTTCGGAGGAGAAGATCTATATAAGAAAAGGCATGATCTCCTAAGGAAATCTACTGTTGGGAGGAACATGTCACACATTCAGGATAAGAGAGTCTCTGCGACAATCAGAACTTCACCCAGTAAAAGAAACCCGCTTAAAAGAAACTTGAAAGCCAAGGCAGCAGAACTTTTAAGAAGTTTATAGCTTTTAGGCTCTGAAACAGAGGCCTGGAGATATGTATGGAATTACAGCAGGGAAAGGAGTAAAATTATCCTACATTTCTTTAAAAAGCAGTCTATAGTTTTCCAGAGTCTCAGCTGCTTGATTTTCTAAAATGCTAAGCTCACAGAACAGTTTAAACCTCCATTAAAAATTCTTACTATGAGTTAAGCTTTACTTTTTTTCCCCCTGAATGGTAGGGTATATTCCTTAATTTCATACACACAAAACAGTTGTAGGAGTGGGAAATCCTACGGAGAGCAGCTGTGTTTCTTACTTGGCTTGCGTCATGCCTACAACTCATGCAATGAACTCCCACACTGGTGATGCTCTGAAAGCAGAGTTAAGAGCCCTGCCCACGTGCTGGTGTTAGAAATCTTGATGACGGCATGCTTATCTTGCAGGACCAAAGTTAGTCTTCTGGCATGCTCTAACTACTCACCTTTGATGTGCAGGAATCTACCGGATTCCTTTCCTATGTGAGTTTATGTGTTTGTCCACACACCTTTAGAGGGACGGACAAGCTAACTCTTCCTGGTATAAAGAAGCATGCAGTTCAATTATGCGACTCTCAGCCATTCAATTTTTTAAAAACTTCCATAAATTATTCAGTGCATTTGACTTGCAGATTTGTCTCTGCTGTCTATAAACAGTGTGCTTTGAAACAAGGATCTGTAAGGAATGCAATTGACTCTGCCTACTGGTGGGAACTCAAAAAGCCGTCTGAACAGTGTCACCCAAAGAGTTTCGAGTGGCTTCATTTAATGAAGGCAGACGAGCCTGTGGATTGCTAAATGCGTGTGCAAACTAGACCCTGCAAGGTGAAAACAGACCTCTCAGGCTCAAATCTCGATGCCTTTCTAGATTAACATGGATAACTGGGGAAACATCTTTATGTGTTTTGATAGAGATCGACTTTGACGGCACTGCCATGGCAAATCCAGCAAATTTCATTCCGTATAACGTTAAGCTAGAGAGGAGCATATCGACAGACAGACAGACAGACAATGAGGTCATGCGGCGGGGCTGTGCTGGATGCAAGGGACACAAGTGCACACAGAACAATGAGCACACCATGGCATCAACGCGGGCACACGTCGGCACCGAGAGTCGGAGACACTGTCAACGAGCCTTAAAGCGAAGGAGGAGATGCAGAGGGAAGACAAAGCTGAGAAAAATGAGCAGGAGATGGGCAAGATGACTCGTCTGTACTTGAACGTCTGACCTGTCAGCTGGTCGTCGCCTGCGGCAGGGGCGATGCGAATATGAGGTGTCGTAAGCTGAGTCACGATTATCGCAGCTATGGCAAAGGAAGATCCCCAGGTCAGCATGCATGAGGGAAGAAAAAGCCAGACTGAAGCTAGGCTAGCAAGGAGAATCTCCATCCGCATATCATATCATCTCAACTTTCTTCCAACAACAACAAAAAGAGAAGGAGATGAGAAAACAACCACAGCGAGCTGTTGAATGTTCTGAATTCGTTTCCCTTAGACAGGCTTTCATCAGGCAGTTAGCTTTCTATATAGTTGCAAGCTTGGGCTGAGATTCTGGTTAAATTGACTATAGGAGAAAATGAAAACAAAAAGTAAAAACGTTAACTCTGAAGAAAGAGCTAGACTGAATAGTGTCTTTAACTGCTACTGAGTAGAGAGTAGAAAGATTCGTTGCAAATTCTGATGATCCAAACTTGCAGCTTTCAAAGTGTATTAGGTTATTTAAATTCTTCTGCTTAAATCACAATATTTGCTCTTCTTATTAAAATCACCTTTGTGGAGTATACTATCTTCTTTCACTAAAAACATTTTTATGTTGAAAAATGTCTCTGATCACCAAATTTTGTGTAGAGCATTTCCATTTGGGAAGTTTATTTTATCACATTCAGGGAAAGAAAAAAAAAATGCATCTCAAAACACAAGTTGAAAACAAAAAGACTAATCATTGCCTTTGCTCTAGTTATCATGGTTAACATGTGACCAGAGGAGTGATTAAGAGCCTTGAAGCAGAGCAGGCGGGCTGCTCAGTTTGCCTAAACAGCTCAGCAGCTGAGTTTAAATGGTTAACATTTATGACACACAGATATTGAAAAAAAAAAAATAAAGAAAATTAAAACGTCAGTTCTAACATGATACAGCTGGAAAATGATGCAAAGAAAAAATATTGGAGAATTAAGGACAGGCTTACACGAACGATTACTAATTTACACGGAACAGCCTGGGTGCTGTTAGAAATGTGGCAATGAGTAAGGGACATAGATCATCTACCATCTGCAGACAATTAAACCCAAAACTGCCAGTGCATGATATTTTGAAATATCCCTCTGCACCGTTCAACTAGTGCTTCTCCTTATAACCAAACAGCAGCAGCCACTGGCTTTAAAAGCGGTATCATTGTCTTTCACATGTTATTAATGAAAACTTTTTAGTGTTGCTCAGTGATATGAATAGACTTAACAGTTTGGTCAGAGAAGGGAGAACTCTCAACGTATTACAAAGAAATTTTTTTTTGGTTTGACACAGCATGTGATTTTGTGTACTGATGTAATGAATTGCAAATAGTAAAATGATATTTCTAAGACTTGTGACAAAGTTGGTACCAATTCCAAGTTTATACACAGAACACTTGCTTGGTCATAGATACTGGTGTTCAACCAACATTCCTGTGAGGTTTTCCATTAACTATAGGAAAATCTGACTCGCTCTACTTCTAAGAAAAATCATATCGTATCCATAAAAACTGAGCATTGTCCGATACTGAAACTGGGAAATGATAATGAACAAAAAGATTTTTGAGAAGACCTGTGTCAGGCAGCCATTCATTCACAACTCAAAGGAAGGTAAGCTGGAGGCTGTGGCTCAAAACTCAAATGGAAAAGTCCAGGATTTTCTATCTGATTATGTTCTGCTTTGTAAAATGTTCCTTTGTGACTCTTATTCTTAGTTATAAGGGGTCTCTTGATTTTATTACAAATTACTATAAAATAGGGGTAAGCCGGCCCACTGCTTGCCTTTGCAAATAAAGTTTTATTGGCACAAGGCCATGTTCCTTGTTCACCCATGATGATGGCTGCTCATGTACATCAGAGGCAGGGCTGAGGGGCTGAAATGGAGATGCTGTGGGTTGGTCGGGAAGCCTAAGATATTTACTGGCAAATCCTTACAGGAAAACTGGCTGTACTATGTCTCAAATACGAAAAGAATGCACTACAGAAGAGAATACTGCTATATCCCAATGCCTTAAGGATGGCATCTGGTCTGATAAACAGGGTCTCCTTTAGGGACAAACACCACACTGGTGTGCCACTTACTGGTGGTGCGGTCTTCTGGAATTTGATGAATCGGCAGGCACCAAACTATGTTCTATATAACTCTAGGGTTCCTTGAGAAGGGAGTTTGGGTCAAATAAATTTAGAAACTTTGGGGTTGAACAAAGCTATAAACAGGTTTCTTTTTCTTAGGAACTTCTTGGGACCCTTAATACACTCAAGACATACATTATGAAGACTGTTTCAGACTGAGAAAAGGAAATATTTTCTCTGTAAAACACAGAGCGGCAACTGTGTATCACATTTACGTTTCTATTTCTAAATCCATAGCCAAAATGATAGCAGATTAGCATATATGAGCAGCCTTGCTATATAATTTGTTTTCTCGCGTGTTGAATATGAGTAATTAAAAGGAATCTTAATTAGCTTTACATCTCGACAGACATTCTTTTCAGTTCTTCTTTTCAGTGTACTTTCATTCTGTAGCATTGTGGCCTAGAAGGATGGCATTTCTTTGAATAAAACAGTGAACAGAGAAACAGTCTAGAGGAACTTCTCAAAGAGCCTAGTGATTAAAAAAAGAAACATTCACATTTCTGAATATAGTTAGAAATTGTATCAGAACAATAGAAATCCTTCAAAGTTTCCTGAAGGTCTCCCAGCAAATCGCACTGCCATACAAATGTAAGTTAAAGACTACACATAGAAACAGTGAAGCATTTGTGCACAGAAAATTCACCTTTAAAACACGACATTAAAATAATGGTTTTGTTTTCTTTTTCTTTAGGGTTTGTATCTGACTGCTATAATACTTTTGGAAAGAATTCAGCATGTGTTTTCATGTGGTTTTTTCTTGATTTCTAGCTATTCTGCTGTTATTCAAATCACAGCAAGGACAGGAAGACAAATGACACCCTCCCCCAAATACCAAAAACAAACAAAAACCTCCAAATTTTTATTAACTCAAAATCTTCAAAATTTAAAAAGTGATACATTTATCCTTGGATATGCATCTGTACTTGAAGTCTTGTAGATTACCCTGTGCCTGATACATAGGCCCTCGAATAGTTTTCATCCTCTTAAATTTGCTGAGGCTTGTTTTGAGTCCTTGAACATGCTCAATCTTAGAGCATATTTCATGTGCACTTGAAAAGAATGTGTACGCTGGTTTTTCTGGATGTAATGTCCTGAAAATATCAATTAGGTCTAGCTGTCCTATTGTATCATTTAGGATCTCTATTGCCTTATCAATTCTCTGTCTGGAAGATTTGTCCATTGATTTGAATAGGGTGTTAAAGTCTCCTTCTATTGTTTTATTCCCATCAATTTCCCCCTTTATGTCTGCTAGTATGTTTTATGTATTTAGGTACTTCTATATTAGGTGCATATAAGTTGACAATTGTAATATCCTCTTCCTGTATTGGTACTTTAATCATTACACATATCCTTCTTTATCTTTTTCTATAGACTTTGAAAGTCTATTTTGTCTGATATGAGCATTGCGACCTCCCCACTCTCTTGTCTTTCTGTTTGCATGACGTATCTTTTTCTGTCTCCTCACTTACAATCTATGTGTGTCCTCAAATATTAAAAAATAATAAAAAGTATAACAAGTTTCCAAATGTATATATTGTCAAAGAGAAACATAGCTGGCATCATGTCATGGAAAACATTATTTTATGGGAGATTAAGGCAAAGTATATAGTTTAAACTAATTATTGTATCAGCTGGAATGACTATACCTCATTTAAGACAAAAATTCTAACCGACTAACAAAACAGTTTTTTACTTTTAAGTGTATCCTCTCAGTTTAGAACTGATTATCAACAAAGTCTTCCAAAATTAGCAGAAAGGAGTTTCCACCCTACTAGTTACTATAAGGTGGCCATAAGGGATGTACACTGATTCCTAAGACATAGTTGGATCAAGTGGTCTTAAAAAGAATTCAACTATAAACATGTGAATGTGATTAAAAATCAAAAATCAAAATTAGGAAAATCTCTATGTATTCTACCATAAAGATTAAAAAGAATTCTATGAGTTGGGAGAGTAACCTCCAAACATAAAGTATTAATATAGTGTCATCATACAATGTCTTTTTAATGTAAGAGACAGAATATTCTGGAGTTTGCCTATAGCTAACAATCAAAATAAAGCTATATATACTTATGAGGAAATTAGATATATACATTAAAGGAGGATACATAAAAATGCAGATGATTCTTCAACATATAAAGACATGTAATAATACATCTTAGGTATTTTCCTGTGTCCAGTTTTTACAAGGCTTTATATTTGAGATGACTAGTGCCAAAACATACCCTTGAAATATGATTAAAATAATCACTATATTAAATTTCAAATTAGCATGAAATACATCTTTAAGAGACATATCTGTGTTTGAAATTACAAATTAGTTCCTTGTGGAAAAAAATCTACTTCCATACTTGCTCTATAAAGACATGTCAACAGCTGTTTCATGAGAACATTGAAATCTTTGTAAATTCAAAATGCTGCTTAGGATAGTGGTTTAGAGTCTGAAAATCAGTTAAGCCACTATACTGTCAGCAATATGTGGCAGGAACAGTCAAGATGTCTGAACTCTTTTAAGTTTCAAACATCTTTATGATATGGTGTCAATAATATAATCAGACCTGCCTGTTTCTCTGTTTTGACTGGTCAAGATGGAATGGCTTCCTTCATTGCAAAATCAACTTTAGTATCAATCAGAAAAAATTATCTGATTATAAAGGTGATGAAACAGATGGTGCAGTAAAGGAAGGTTGCTGAATCTGTAAATGTAGAAATTAATGAAAGGTTCCCTTCTTGGTGATGATTTTATGAACAGGAATAACAATGGGATGCAATGAATATTAAAATCTATTTCCCTCTTTCTCCCCAAAGTTTGTTTGATAGAATAGAGTTTATTGCTGTGTAAATGTTTGCAAATTGACTCAGAAAATCTGAGCAGGGAAATATTTAGTCAATCAGGTCATCTGATTGCTTAATCATCCTTTGGTGAATTGAAAAACAAATTACAATATTGATTAAATCTAGTTGATGATGGAAGAAAACCATCCAAATCACCATCTAATTCAATCTATTGTGAAAACAGCAAACATCAGATTTCCATGTTTACTAGTGTGTTATTTATATAATTACCTAACTATGCAAATGAACAAGATAGCAGATATTTTGTTGTTTTGAGTCAACTGGGCACTGACTCAGTTTTAGTAAAAATGAGGACAGATACTCGTACACTGCAAAAGCATGAGCGGCCAGAGGTCTGCCGGGTGAAAAGCAGGAGATGCAGGGAAACACTGGTGTAGGAGTCCAGACACTCGGGATCAAGCCTTGACCCACAGCTTATTAGATGAGTGTCACTGGCAGGTCAATTCGTTTCCCCAAATATGCATTTTTTTCATCTCTGAAAAATAGCAATTTGTGTGTCTGTTTTCACAGTAATTTAGAAGAAATAAATGAGAACATGCATATGAAAGCAATTTTAACTTTCAGCTGTGACATGAAAGGCAAGGCATTATAAATTAGGCATTGTGGAACTGGGTTTCAGAATTCAATAAAGCAATCTGAACCTGGGTCATGATCTGGAGGCCTAAGAGGGTCAACACCTCACTCAAAGGCCTTATCATACTGTAGTAATTAATAGTTAAAAGTGAATTACAATTTAGAAAACACATCAGTGTCTCTAGCTCCATTTTTAAAAAATTAATTTAGCCCTACAAATAAAGGCTCTTAATCAAGTACCATATGATATAAAGAATTAAGTATTTTAAAATCAATATAAGGAGATTCTTGGAAATAGAGCTATGAGCCCATGAGGACAAACAAAATATAAATGAGCTAAGTAGATCCCACAAGGCCTGACACATAGGAAACCAAGGATGTCTCTCAAGTCAACAGGATAAAGAGGCCATGTATCCTCAGGAACTGAGAATTTTGAAACTGCAGATGGGCACCTGTAATCTAGTTAAACTCTGTTGCCTGAACGTCAAACGACAAAAACAACGAGATATTTTCATCCAACAGAAGTCATCAAGGGAGTCCCTGTGATCTGATGAAACCTGGGGCTTTCCGCCGTCCTTTCTAAATTCAGCCTCACAGCACTTGCTCATTGTCCTCATGTCTCGGCTAATGATTTGAAAGAGTGTATTTAACTACAAGTGTTAATGTATGCTGCCTTGTTCTCAGTAGCTTTGGACATTTCTAAAGGCATTTATACACTTCCACGGGATGGTTAAAAGCACACTGCAAGGTTGATGAGATGAGGTCACAGCATGTATACACACACACACACACACACACACACCCCTGCTCTTCAGGTGGTGCAGAGCTTATGCTGATTCACCCTAATCTACATCTCTTTCTTGATCAGATTTTTTCAGGTTTATAACCAGGCCTGGGAAACAGAAGGTCCACAGTAACATCTCCTGGTCCCTGGGTTGAGAGAGACACACATCCCCAGTGAAAAGAGCCCAAGCAGACTCTGTTTTACAGATTATAACTAGATAATTGCTTTAAAGGGCTTCCTTGGTGGTTCAACATTAAAGACTCTGCCTGCCAATGCAGGAACTTTGGTTTGATCCTTTGGTTGGAAAGGTACCCTTGAGAAGGGAATGGCAGCCCACTCTAGTATTCTTGCCTGGAGAATCCCATGGACAGAGGAGCCTGGCAAGCTACACCCCATGGTATTGCAAAAGAGTCGGACACAAATTAGCAACTAAACAACAAATTGCTTTAAAACAGCAGAAGGTAATTTACTGTCCTGCATCTGAAGTTCACTAAACACAGTATTACTAGGTAGGGTACTGTGGTTTAAAACATGGATAGGAGATCATATAAAAAGTAATTCTATTTTAATAGAATTTTAAAAAAGATAACCACTGAAAACTGCTTTGAAACAGCAATATGACTTCTTATTTGAAAAAAGAAATCTACATGAAACATGGTTCACTGCCATACACTCCTAGTACATACATGGGAACACACACACTTCCAACACACTTCTTTCGGTGACGTGAACATTTCAAGAAGTTTTGAAATACCGTCTAAAATTGGAGAGGACAGAAACCAGAACAACCCACAGTTTCAACCTACCTTTTGTGGCCACTCGGACACAGTCTATTTTGGTTTCCTGTGTTAAATAAAGAGGGGAGAAAAATCACTATTCATGTTTTCTGTGAAACCAATAAAATCTCTGCAGTTCTCCTTAAATACAGATAAGGGGAGGTCTCATTGATCCAAGTGTGGCATTAATCACACGTGATTACTCCCTGGACTGTGCTCTGATACATTTTCTGGCTCCAGGGATGGTGGTGGTGGTGCTTGTGGGCACCTGTCAGCAGGCGGTGGGTAGGAGCTATGCACAGAACTGCCTCCACCGGGTGGGGGCCCCCAGCTCCCTTCTCCAGATCCTCACTGACTCCCTGTGCAAACACTCGTGGGGAAAACTTGTCTCCCTGATTCTCACTGGCCAAAGGCAGTCGTAGTGCCGAGACCCATGCTGTGAAGGAAAAACCACTGTTGTGTCTGGAAAAGTCACCCTTTTCTCTAAGGTCTTTTCTTGTCTCATGAGAGCTCTGGGTCGGTCTAACAGGAAAGGGAAGAAAAATTCAAAAACAACTTGATAGTTTGTATTTTGTTTTCATTTTATCTTTCTAAAGCTGTTTTCTCTTAGGAAAGGAAAAAAAAAAAAAAGATAACTAATTTAGTCCCAGCTATAGGAAGCATAAACTCTTGTGGCACCAAAGAAATGGGACAGAATATGCTGAAAAGACAGATGTTGTGAATCTCACAAAATTGTAAATGAGCTGAATGTACGTGCTGGCGCTGTGCTGTTTTCCTGTAAAATAGTAAGCTAAGCAGAATTACTAGCCAACTTTTGGTAACAAGTAAAAACTGAAAATAAAAACCATCCCATTGACAATATATTCTTCCTATTGAAACCACGTATGAATATATTTGTTTCTTCCAGGAATTTCTCCAGGTGAAAATAATTTTTAAAAACAGAATAAAACACATTTATTCCAAGTAAAAACACACAAAAGCATGACTTCCCTTCTTATGACTACAATATGTGATTTGACTGTGTTCGCATTAATAATCCTGAACAGCCTAAGTAAACAGCCATTTATAAAACTTACCCCATTGGCTCTACTAGCTGCTTGGAAGTAAATTCTGTAGCTTTTATGGGGAAGGAGAGGGGTGTTCCAGTACCCATTGTAAGTCTTATTATCACCAATAGTAAAGGGCTGAGCCACTTGGAGGCTGTTGGCTGGGAATTCTGCAGCGAAGTAGTACTGGGAATTCAGTATGGAGGCGTTCTGGAAGTGGATGGGCACCGGATAACATTTTAAGATTTCTGTGGTCTTTTTTGTTCTTCGAGGACGCTCTTCCTCGACCACTATTTGGTAGACACTAGAAAAAAAGAGAGTATTCTCAGTGACGGTTTAGGAAAACAGAGCTGAACCCCTTTTGTTCAACTGCACGGACCCATAGGACACCCCAGATAAACAACAGACTGGACAGTCAGTAATAAGGGCTTAGTGCCTGGTGCTTAGTGACTGCACACTTGCTCCATGAAAGAGACAGAAAGTGCTTAGAGTTCTTCCACAGGCTCTCTAACCCCGAATAAGACAATTTCTGGAAGGAAAGAAAATTCACCACAATTGAAACATTTTTATATAGCAATTTCTGCTGTTGATGTGAGCACAACACCAAGACAAGGTTCCTCTTATATGGTACTGAAGATGAATTTGTAGAAAATGAACTCGGTTTAACCAATCAATGAAACTATATTAGCTGTAAGTTCATTGAAAAAGGCAGCATACTATTTTCTTCAGTGACATCTGTATGAACAGCTGTGAATTTTTATCAGGTCACAAGATACAAGGTGTGATGATTCAGGCTAACCAAGGTATAACTTCCATATATATATATATATATATAATCTATTGTTAATTGGAGGATAATTGCTTTAGAATATTGTTTTGGTTTCTGCAATACATCATTATGAATCAGCCATAGGTATACATATGTCCCCTCCTTCTTGAACCTCCCTCCCATTTCCCACCCAACCCTACCCCTCTAGGTTATCACAGAGCACCAGATTTGAGCTCCCTGTGTCGTACAGCAAATTTCCACTGGCTGTCTATTTCACACATGGTAATGTACATGTTTCCACGCTACTCTCTCAGTTCGTCCCACCCTCTCATTCCTCCACTATGTCCACAAGTCTGCTCTCTCTGTCTGCATCTCCTCTGCTGCCCTGCAGATAGGTTCATCAGGACCATCTTTCTATATTCCACATATAGTAAACTAATTGAAGAAGACACACACACTCCAATGTTCACTGCAGCACTATTTACAATAGTTAGGACCTGGAGGCAACCTAGATGTCCATCAACAGATGAATGGATAAAGAAGTTGTGGTACATATACATTGCTGCTGCTGCTGCTAAGTCGCTTCAGTCGTGTCCGACTCTGTGCGACCCCATAGACGGCAGCCCACCAGGCTCCCTCGTCCCTGGGATTCTCCAGGCAAGAACACTGGAGTGGGTTGCCATTTCCTTCTCCAATGCATGAAAGTGAGAAGTAAAAGTGAAGTCGCTCAGTCGTGTCCGACTCTGAGCGACCCCTGGACTGCAGCCTAGCAGGCTCCTCTGCCCATGGGATTTTCCAGGCAAGAGTACTGGAGTGGGGTGCCAATGCCTTCTCCGGGTACATATACACAGGGGAATATTATTCAGCCATAAAAAGGAACCCATATTTTCTTATATTCCTTTGCATTCACCATATTCAGTCAGTGGAAAGACAGGACATTAGGAATGCAGGGAAAAAGGCATTTGCATTTCAAAAGTCAACAACTTGGAGTCCAAAGAAATTTCTAAGAGGAAATCATGAACAGGGCATTTGAATTACATATAAAGATAAGATGGGGCTGAGTATTCTCAGAAGACGCTATGAGTTCAGATGTCTCCTGGGAGGACTGGGTCTCCTGGTTCCTACCCACCTTTCTCTCAGCACCCCTTTTTAATGTTTGTGAAATTTGAATTAGCCTTAGGAGAATGGGAGAGACCTTGAAGGGATGGATTTCTTTACTGAGATACATACATTTACTAGAATGATGAACTTGTGTGCAGTTTGGTTGGAGGAAAAAAAAATGATTCTAATACAGAGAAACCTTGGCAGCAGTTTTGAAAAACTGAATCCAGATTAGATTGCAAGTTCTTCTGACAAGATGTATCTTTTTCTTACTTTATCAGAAAAGCACCACGACTCCCCAAACACAAGTCTAATTCTGGGGTTGCTCAGCATAGACACTCATTTTAGCTGGTGAAACAGAACAGGAGGGAGGTGCTTTCCACCCCCACCAGCTGGAGTCAGCAAGGGGAGGTCTCTCTCTATGCTCCTGTCCCTGTGAACTTGGGATTTGCACCTGATGAATCTCCTGCTTCTGGAAGTAAAACCACTTAGCACATTCTATTACGGCCATGCCATGCAGTAGTCGTTCAGTTTGTAATTCTGTTTCAATAAAAATTGATGGTTGTAGAACATGAGACTGATTGCTCACTAGGCAGGGGGTCCAGCAGGATTACAGTGTAATGATAAAGGGCTTTCTGAGCAGGGAGGTAAACTCAGAAAAGAAAATAGGACTCTTCTAACCTCAAGACTTTTTACTGTTCCTGCAGGATGTTCCACCAAACTCTGTGGTGTTCTCACCTGCAGGATGGATGCAACATGGAAGGAAGACGTTAGGGAGGACCTTCCTATAGGGGTCAGGGACAAGGAACCCAGACAGAGGTGAAGAGGGACTCTGACTTCACACCCCCTTCTCTTTGACCTCTTACATCTACAGTCAGATGTGGCAATTATAATACATCTGCCAAGTTCCTGGACACTTCTCCACCAAGAATGGGATTGGCTAACCTTGATGATGGCATGCAACCAACAGAACGTAACAGAAGGAAAATGTGCAACTCTCAAGGCTTCAGTCAGAGAAGTGCAAACGTCACTGAGAAACTGACTCTTCTGCAGGGCCTGATGTTGGGTGGCCGACACTGGCATGCGCACCATTTAAGCTCTACTCCTAATTCTGCTAAAACTTGGCTTCTAAACTAATGTCTTTGGATCTTCTTTTTTCCAATGAAATGAGAGAATCAGATGGATCTCCAAGGTACATTTTATATTTCTTTATTCAGCATACAAGGACTACTCTTGCAAGATGGACAAATCAAAGGATAATTCATTGCTTTGTAAAGAGATTCTCCATTAAATAACTTTTGACATTGGCTTTCTTCTATTAGAAATCTTTTCCAATTTATTTGATATATGACATGATGTTCCAAATTCCACTTTAAAAACAACTTCTTGGAAGTCTAGTATACTATAATAGATAATGTAGATATATGAAGATTTATGCAAAGAAAAAAATTGTAGAAATTATTTCATACAGGAAATACTAGCCCAGGAGCCTTGCATATGCAGGTTTTATTTTCTGGTTTTACTGAGGAGAAAACTGAGGTTCAGAGGTGAAGTGCCCATTCTCTTTGGGGCACATAGTTAAGTAATAGCTGATGTGGTCTCTTGACCATCAGACGAGGCAGTCACTTCTGTATCTTGTGAGACTTGGAATGCAGTGGGCATGAAGTATATATTTTTGAAAACATAACATAATCCAGAGTAATTTCTACTTTATGTACCTTATATGTAATATATAGGGAGGAAATATACTGATAATTGCTAATAATATGCTTTGCTTTGCTAAAATCTAATACTAAGCCTATTTTGGATTCATTTCCTGAATATACAAGGCCTGAGAGAGGAGGAAATTACCAAGGAGAAGTTCTGTGATAAGATAGTGCTGGTTAAATTGCAAGTCTATGCTGTACGACCCACAAATAAACAAGAACTGGAGAGAATCAGAAGGTGCATCTCTGTTTCTTCTCCCTCCTCTTCCATCACCTCCACTTCTCACTTTTCATCCGTTTCCACCTCCCACCTTTGCTAGTTTTCCCCAGTGCTACTCTTTTATTAATTCAACAAATATATTTTGAGTCCCTAGTATGTGGCAGGCACTACCCTGCTTTAACTTGAACAATATATTTGATACTCCCTAAGGCTTCCCAGGTGGCTAAGCAGTAAAGAATCCACCTGCCAATATAGGAGACACGGGTTTGATCCATGGGTTGGGAATATCCTCTGGAGAAGGCAATGGCAATCCACTCCAGTTTTCTTGCCTGGAGAATCCCATAGACAGAGGAGCCTGGCGGGCTACATTCCGTGAAGGCTCAAAGAGTCGGACGTGACTTAGTGACTAAACAACAACAATAAGAGAAAGACAGTTTTGTTTTGGAATTGAAATGCCATCTAAGTGAATATGAATTTAAAAAAATTAATTTTTCCAATGAGCAAGTTTATGAGGATCATATGAAAATTCAAGGACCAAATGATTATTTAATAGGCTTGATTTTAGCCAGTCGGCGTATTAGGCCATACACTCTACTCCAGATATATTACTTCTTAAATAGCCACCATCTACTCATCTTCAGATATATTAAAGGAAGAAATAAGTAGACCAGAGCAATTTCAAACCCAGAATGTCTTTTCATCCTTGCTCCACAAGACAAATTAGATTTGCAAGCATCCAGACCTCAAATCTATTTGCTCTTTAATAATTTAAGCACTGAAAGGTCAGGCAGCTCTTTCTATCCCCCTCTATCAAAGTCCAGGCGCTAATGAAAAATGGCCAGGTCCCTTCTCTTGCCCAGTGGCCACATGCTGCTGGCCTCTGGTTGGAAATTAACACGGTATTGACAACCAGGTCAACAGTACCTCGACAGAACTGGATGACTGATGTGTTTTTCTTTTGTACAAATAACATCATCCCCACTGATGATTTTTATAAGAACTTTCCCATCACAAGTGTTAGCTAAAAAGCAGCTTTGAAAATCTGTTTGAATGCTTCTCCTAAAAGGATGATTGGAAAAAAAAAAGGGAAATTCTCAAGGATGGTAAACCAAATAGAAGTTTCTAGCTTAGTGAGCTGAATTAAAATGCTATTATCTTTTTAATGTATTAATCATATTCTTTTTGTTTATCAGTCACACCATTGCTAGCCTTCTTCCACCACTATTCTGGAATTTAAAGTAACACAAAACTTTTCTGCAGCATTTGCAATATGAAAGCACAATCCACTGTGAGGATTAATCTGCCAAAAATGTGACATCATTATATCCAAACTTTCTTATGGAATGAGATTTAAAGTTTAATTGATGCTAGGCTTTCCTACAACAAAACTCTAAGCCTCTTAGAAGGAGAATAAGAAATCTGCATTTATACAGAATAGCCCTTGAAGTATAACCTAGGAAAGAACATCTGAACATCTTTCATGGACTTTGTTAAACATAAAAGTTCAAATGCGATGAAATAGTTTTGGTATTTTCTAACTTTGAAGAGGTTGAGGATAAGCCTGCTGCAGATGTGAGATTGGCTTTAAAATGTGTGTCCTAATTCTTTTCAAGATTAAGCCTTTAGTTGTAAGTCCATTCTTCTTACCTACTTATTCTGTTCCTTATCAGCATAAAATACTGAAGGGTAATCCAACTAGATGGACTTGCGTGGTGGCTCAGATGGTAAAGAATCCACCTGCACTGGAGGAGACCTGGGTTCGATCTCTGGGTTGGGAAGATCCCCTGGAGAAGGGAAGGGCTACCCACTCCAGTATTCTTGTCTGGAGAATTCCAGTCCATGGAGCTACAGTCCATGGTGTCACAAAGAGTAGGATATGACTGAGTGACTAACACTTTCACTATCCAACTAGATAGCAGAATGTTGGGTAAGGAGGAGAGATGAGGGGAGAAAAGTCCTGATCTATTTCACTGTTGCTTCTGCTAATCCTTTAAAGTTGGCGTTTCTCATCATGTCAAAGGCTTAGAGTAGTGTTCATTTTGTAACACTTAATAGTAACTTTAACCTGATTTGCAATTTTTGGTAAAAGCCATCTATATTTTTTTCTCAAAAAAGAATAGAGGGGGAGGAGAAGAGAGAGAAGGGGTGAAGTTTGGAGACAGTAACATAGAAATTCACAATACCATGTGTAAAATAGGTAGCCAGCGGGAATTTGCTGTATGACTCAGGGAACTCAAACAGGGGTTCTGTGATAGGCTGAAGGGTGGGATGGGGAGGGAGATGGGAGATAGGTCCGGGAGGGAGGGGACATGGGTGTACCTATGGCTGATTCTTATCGATGTATGACAGAAAACCACAAAATTCTGTAAAGCAATTACCCTTCAATTAAAAATTTTAAAAAGAATAGAATCTAATACCAATAGCTTCTTGAAGATTAACTCTTTGGGGGGTTGAGAGAAAATGAAAATATAAATTATATGCAAAACGGGTAAGAGAAATGTATAATTCAGGTTTGTTTATGCAATAACACAGACTGCACTTCCTTCTTGTTCTTTTTCCAGTCATTTCCTTTCCCCAAACCTGTCAGCATTTACTGAAATGACACCCTGAAGATCAGAACGACCTGGCTCAACTGAACAACATTTTAAAAAATATTGCCACTAGTTGAAAATTAGGGGGGAAAAAGGTCAGTTCAGTAAGGTCGATGTGTTTGTCATCATGCCTAGGATCCATGTAACATGGGAGCTGAGAGCAGCTGGACGAGCATGTCCTGCTTATTGACTCACAGATGAAGTCTGGTCACAGTTTTCCATGGACAGTGCACCCTGGGTAACACACGTGCAGCATGAACTGGTCCATGGGGTCGAGTACTCTGTGTTGGCCACTTTCATTTCTCTTTGTCCTGCTCTGTTCTAGATAAGACTGGCCATCTACTGCTGCGGCACACTGGCAGGGTACCACAAATAAAACTGATGTTCTTGCAGCTGTAATTCATCATCAGGAGCTTGCCTGGTATCCCTAAGTTACTTCTGTACTGAATGTGTGTGCACGTGTGTGTGTGTGCATGTGGTCCCACATCATACTGTTCTGCTAGTTAGTGATAAATCTGATATCATAAAATATTAATTATAGCTGAAAGGTTGGGTGAGAAATATGAACTCATTTACTGCTCCATATTGTGAACAAAGGGAAGGGAGGAAAAAATCCTACAGTTATGGAGGTTTGGGGTAATAAAAGGACAACTGGAACATGAGACTTGGGCTGAGAAGCTGTGTAAAAGGCCATGTGTTATTAATCTTCACAACAGGCACCAAACTGCAAGCAAATTAGTCCAAGATGGAACATTTTTAAGAGTGACTTCTCCCCCTTTTGACAAGTGAAGATGCTTTCCTTTGCACATTTCATTTCACTTATGTTTATCATAATGTAATCATCACAACTGCATAACAAACACATGACTGTAAAAATTATAACCCAAAATCCCCTACTATTTTTAAAAGCTGTTTTTCCTAACTTGCTCTAGGGTTTTAAATAAAACTAGAAAAATTGAATACTATCAGAGCCACACTAAATATCTTCATTGTTGTATGTTTATATTATATTTAATTCAGAATCTTTCAGTCTCTAAAAGTATTCACAGCAATAGTGCAGGCCAGGTGAGCTGTGCACACAGTGTTCTCAGTTGTGTCTGACTCTTTGCAACCCCATGGATTGCAGCCCACCAGGCTCCTCTGCCCATGGGATTCTCCAGGCAAGAGTCCTGCAGTGCATTGCCATGTCCTCCTCCAGGAATCAAACTCACATCTCCTGCACTGGCAGGTGGATTCTTAAATGCCATCGTCTAGGAGGGCCAAGAGCACCTGAATGGAGCCCCACACCAGGGGCGTCAGTCCAGCTCTATCACCAGATCACCCCTGACCACTAGGGTCATTTCAGCTCTGACATTTCATAGCTCCTGGTACTAGGTCAGGCAAGCTGTGACATCGATGAGTGAAAAGAAAACGATTTTATCCATATTTCCTTCCTTTCTGTGATATTTATCACATGCAAGCCCTGTAAGAGGCTCAAGGGAGGAAGAAAAAGAGGAACAAAGACCAGACTGTCTCCATCTTGACAAGCACAGCCTTGGGGTGTTAGAAGCAGGTTTCTCAAACTGAGAACTGGGACGAGACGCTGATAAGGGTTTGTACCAAGTGGAGGAAGAAGCAGGAAGCAGTCTCTGTCTACATCAAAGTCTCCCGTGGCATCAGCTGCTCCGGGAACGTCTGGTCTGGACCTGGTGCCCAAACGCTCCTGCTGCTGGTGACACCCAAAGACTGTCCTGTGCTGCCTACGGCCACCAACTTTCCCCCCAAATTAAAGCCAAAGCAACAACAACAAACAAAAGAGCGAATGTCTTTGTGGTCCCAGTGCAAACCCTATTTCACTACAACCCCCTGGGTGTACAAAGCTCCACTTAAGTCCCAGCAGGTCTTCCTGTCTGACTCATCAGAGCCTGCCTGCAAAGCTCCCAAGACCCCTGGGGACCCTTCATCAGTAGGACTGAAGACTGAGGGTAATGGGCCAGACTGTGGCTCCGATGCCTGTGGGGGTCCCAGCAGGCCTGTCCCAGGAATCCCCGGGTTTCCCCAAGAGGAACCCTGAGAGTGGCTGGGTTTTCCTCAGTTTCCATGGCGCCCAGATCCTACTAGAAGGACACTGAAGGGTCTAACAAGCAGAGCTGGGTGTTGACTCCCATCCCCTGTGATGTCCAAGGGGAGGAACAAGAAGTAGGTCCCTCTGCTCCTCGAGGTCTCTGCTCCCCCGCCCCAACTCTCCCCAAGCCCTCACCCTGGCAAACCTGGAACTACCTTTCCTACCTTCTGCAATCGTGCCACAGGTACAAGAGCCATCATGTCTCAATTCTACTATTTCATTTGATATCCACTGTAATTACGAAGATCAAGTCAAAATATTACAGATATGTTGGTTGTTTGGGGGGCGATGGCGGCAGAAGCTGGCAGCAGGGTGCCCTTGCTGCCTCGCCAGGACACAGGTGGTCCCCTGCCTGGTCCTGTCCCTGAACGTGAGGCCTGTGCATCTGGCCTGCAAGCCCTGGGGCACCAGGCTGGGGTTCTGATCTCATACGCAGAATCCTTCAGAGGGGGTTATGTTCAAGAAAAAGAAAATCTGAGACAGAGGAAGCACACAGAAGCAATATATTTTCATGCACAAGAGCAAGTTTGAAATGGACTTGGAGGGAAAGTTAAATTAAGTTCCATTGCATAAAAGCTCAGCTACACCTACTCTATTATTTTTATCTTCCTCTGCCATTTTTCAGGTTGCTTTTCAAGGGTTCTGGAAGAACAAACTTAGTTTCCAAAATGAACTTTCAAAGAGATGACTGACACTGTCATCATAAAAGCAACTTTAATAAAAATGATCTTTGTTTCCTGGCAGTAAAGGGATCCAGAGTATTATTTTTTAATACGATAAAAGTCACCCCAAATCAGGTGGCAGACGGCTGGTGGTGGTGGTAATAAGAAACTCAGCACAGTTACTGTGAACACACTTGGTAGCAATTCAGCTATAAGAAGTCACAAAAAACTGAGTCTGTATAGTAATATAAAACTGAAGTTTTACTGTTAAGTGACATTTTGGTCTTTGTGACTATGTCTACCAATGAAAAAGAAAAATTTTAGGGTGGAAGTCAGGTACTTAGAGCTGTTTTCCTTAACCAATTTTAGCAATGGATAGAACCTTTACAAAAGGCTCCAGAACTGTGACAAAAGAACCTTTAACTCCAAAGGTTTAAGGTGCTCTTTACAGGTTACAATTCTTCAATAAAAGAGAGGGAACAATTTAAAAAACCATTAATAAGTATTTCAGAAGAATTGGTATTTTCTTTCTTTATTCTTTGGGGACATTAAGATGCTAAAAGGAAAAAAAGAACATACAGATCAATAAAAAAGACTGATGAATTTGATCAAAACAGTCCAAAACACTAAAGCAACTCTGTTCAACCCAAGTCCTTTAAGTATCAAAATGTATTTCGGTGGTAAACACTGAACAGATTCTGATGGAGTTAGACTTGACCAAAAGTTTTACAAAGTCTTAGTTTAAAGATCATAACAAAGAAATAATGGAAACAACAACCCCAAACCCCTGGTTCTAACTTTTAAGAATTAAGATTCTTAACATTGATAAGCCCCCGAGACTGTAAGGATCATACTATATAGACAAAGGTGTGGTATGTTTTCTTAACCCTGGAAGAGACAATAAAGAAAAGACACTGATTTTCAGGAAAGCCCTTGTTGGCAAAGGGAGATGCAACCACCTTGGTTCCAAAGAGATCCTGCTGGGATGATATTTGTGGTGTGGACGGCTCCTGGGAGGCACCTTGCAGGCCAGGTAGTGTTGTACAGGCAGAGCATGGCTGTCAACCCCTCACCCCACCCCAGACCTCAGTTCCTTATCTGTGCATAGCGCGCGGGCATCTGAGCAGGAAGTCTGCTCTGATGATTAGAATCATTTCATAAAGGACCAAGCATGGGTCTGACACATTATAGCTATTCCATCTAAGTCACAATAATGCTTCATTTTTTATTACAATTATTATTCCCATCAGATCATCATTGAGGCTCAGGAGTATTTTACTGAGACTTAGAAGCTTTCCTGCAACACAGGCATAAGACAAGAGGCTACTCTGTTGTCTGTAAGACATGACCGTCTTCACAGACCAGAATAGCATCAACAGTTACAAGAAGGGCTTTCCTACAATGGGCAGAGGATGTGTTAGATGCTGTCCTGAGAGCTCTTCTCCCCGTCATTCACCTCCCAGCTGCCCTCAGAGGTGGACGTTTTCACTCACATCTACTTCAGGGGGAGAATGAGACAGAAAAGTTGTGCCACTTGCCCGAGATCATGGGGTATATAAGCACTAGGATTAAACCCAGGGTCACCAAAATCCATGCTGGAGGTGGCTGCATATTTGATGATTCTGAACATTTCTGTACCTTCCTTCCCAGGAAAGGGCTCTTGTTTGTAACTACTCCAACCAACAATTCTTTCTCACCACTGTGGGGTTCTGATAGAACAACAGGTTTTCTAAAACTTTGATAATTTTACAGAATGATCACACACATTTCTTTCAGTGGCCATCAGTTTACTGTCAAAGTATGGGTTTCCTTTTGAACACAGATCCTACTTAAGTGATAATGGTGCATATTGGTATAAAAGTTAAAGGCAGTAATGATGAGAAATTTTAGGCATACTACCAAAAGCAATAAAAAAAGGGAATAAAAACTGAACACCAATCCAGGCAATATTTCTGCTAAGCAAAGTCTGATATTTACAGTTTTACACTTTCTCAACACTTCACCCTACAAAGAACTTTCACCACATTAACCTTCATGACAATGTCATGAGATGGGTGGGTCATGTGTGGACTCCAATTTCAGAACTAAAGAAAGACTCAGAGTTCATAGGATGTCCAGATCACAGAATAGTAACCGATGCAGCCCAGATACAAACCGAAGACTGCTGGTTCTATGTGAGTGTTCTTTAAAAAAAAATAGCCAGTAATAAATACTTTTTAGTTTTCATTACATTTTTAGTTGACTTTGATGAGAATTCTTTGTTTTCAGAGAATTCTTTGTAATAATCCTCTATGGTCCCCAGCTTTTTGGAATATAGATTTCCACTGTAGAGCATTAAAATTCAACTTCTGTACACACTCTAGAGTGATTACCAGGACAAGTCCAGTTACCATCCATCACCATGCAGCCGACCCTCTTCATCCATTTCGCCTACCTCCCAACCCTCTTTCTCACGTATGGGGGGATGGAAAGAAAAGGAGAAAGGGAGGGGTGTCAGTGACCCCACAAGGTGGGAAGCAGGAGAAGTTTCAAAGGCTTCAGCATAGGCATGTGAGATTCTAGTGACCTTTCGATGAAATGTGTATTTTTAAAATGATTCCTTTGAAGCAGTCCTTCTGAATATAATCTTATTAATAACAATACGATTGATCCAAGGGTAAAAGTAGGGTATTTTTTTTTTTATGCTTCTGTACTCTATGGAAGAGTGTAGTATTTAACTTTTATTTAGTGATTAGAATATAAATATAAAATCCTGGAGGTTTGAGACCTTCAGCTTCTCATCTATAAAGGCGTCATTGATAATGACTTCTGCTCACAAGGAAAAGATGAGGTTCAATTCAATAAACATCTATTGCACATTTAATTAGCTTTGAGGTACTGAAGGATATTCAGAAACTAAATTATGAAAATCATTTTGTGACCTTTTTGGATTTCCTATTACATTTACATACATTTTACATAATGATTAGCCCAGGAAAAGGCTCACTTCCAACATTAAATTCATAAATCTAATTAATACTCTTGAGTGCCGGTCAAACTTCATTTACTGCGTATGCAGTTTTAATTGTATTTTCTGGGATGGCCACTGTCTACACCTCTTTACTTTCTCTGATCCTAGGCTGTTCTATGGGCTGCTCCTCTCTTCAGTGAACCTACAATGGTCTTCTAGTACTGACTGGTCAATTCCTGCAACTCCTTTGAGTTTCAGCTTAAACAGCACATCCTGATTTCCTTGTTTGGTTTCCTCCTCTGTCACATGCCTTCAGTAACTCTTTATACAGCTTGCTCACCATCCTTGCACGGTGACTTGAACATAAAGATGCTTTGTAGATGTTTGGTAAACAAATGAATGAATAATTGGCAATGTTGGTGCTCAAATTTCTTACAACACTTGGCACTGTTACAAAGGGCAAGATTTTCACCAGACTAATGACCTCAGACAGTTCTTACCACTTCTCACTGAGCAGGACATACACCGACACTGGACAGGAAACGCTATAAGGAAACGCAGAGAAATGCAAAAAGGACACAGAGAACAACTCCAAAGGGATATGATGATATGGAAAAAATGAACAATGCTCCCTAATCATTCTATATCTAACAGATTGAAGAAGAAGTGTTACTTAAATGAAGATGCTGAAAACCAACTACAGGTAAGCCTCACAAGCATAATGTAATAACAGACATAATAAAATAATTTTTGGCGAAATAGAAGGCATATCAGCATGTTCCTGTGCTTTGCTGTTCTCATCATAAACAATTACACTGTGCACATTTAGAAGTGCTGGTTGAGCAAATGTTCTCTGCCAAGGACAATGACAAAACCTGTTATTATATGGCTATGCCCCCCACCCACCACCCATAGGACCACAAGGTGCTGACACCTGCGGAGAGTGGTCAGGTACTCTTAAAGTGGACCCTGGCCTCCCAAAGCCCAAAGCTCTCAGCAGCTCCCTGGACTGGCTTTTACTGTCTGCCTGGAGATTGACTTTATCAGCCTCTTCGAACCTGTAGTCTTTTCTCATGTATTTATGAGATTATGCATGTGTGTGCTTAGTTGCTTCAGTCGTGTCCGGCTCTTTGCAATCCTATGGACTGCAATCCTTCAGGCTCCTTTGTCCATGGGATTTCCCAGGCAGGAATACTGGAGTGGGGTGTCTGGGGATCTTTCCCACCCAGGGATCGAACCCAGGTCTCCCTCTCTCTCTGTGTCTCATTTTTTCATTTCTCTGCGTTTCCTTATAGTGTTTCCTGTTTAGTATTGGTATATGTCCCGCTCAGTGAGAAATGGTAAGAGCTCTCTGAGGTTATTAGTCTAGTGAAAATCTTGCCTTTTGTAACAGTGCCGAAGTGTTGTAAGAAATTTGAGCACCAACATTGGCCAATTATTCATTTATTTGTTTACCAAATATCTACGAAGCATCTTTATGTTCAAGTCACAGTGCGAGGATGGTGAGACAGTAGGTGGATTTTTTTACCATCTGAGCCACCAGAGAAGCCCAACAATACTGGAGTGGGTAGCCTATCCCTTCTCCAGGGGACCTTTCCAACCCAGGAATCGAACTGGGGTCTCCTGCATTGCAGGCAGATTCTTTAGCAACTGAGCTATCTCGGAAGCCCTTACGTGATTGTAACCTTGAAAAAATGAAAGCGAGGCATCTGTAGTGAAATCAGTTAGTCTTTGCCAAAATGTTCAAGATCCTGTCTCCCAAAGTTTCTCAGTCTTAGCTGGGAACATGTCTGGAAAGCCATCCCTTCAGCTCTGTGGAATCAATAATTGTGATTAGGAAGATCAGCAGTACCAAGAGCTCACAGAAGATCAGTGCTGAGATTCGTCAGCCAGGGGTAAGTTGTTCGAGTCAAGGCCTTTGCAACCTCTGGGTCTCTGGGTTGACAACAGACAGGTTTTAAATGATTCGCCTGTAAGATTTACTTGTGGTCCAGATAGATGAGGGGAAAGAAACAGCAAGTAACTTTTTCTATCGTCAGTGGACAGTGACTTCAACTTGTACGTCTGCCTCCCTCCCCCGATGGGGGGCTTCTAGGGTCCTGGTTAGTGTGGGAAGGAGATGCAAAGTGCTACTGACCTTACCTCCAGGGATGTGGTGGTCATATAACGTATGACCTCCACTATAAACAATGCTCAAAGGCCTTCATGTAATCTGTAGCTCTAACCTCATACATTTATCTTTGCAGAGACAAGCACAGGTTCCTCTGGGCATAGGAATGAAAAAAAAAAGATGAGAAATAGTGTGATCAAAAACTTGAGTCTTCCCTGCCCTCAGTCAAGAGTTAGCCACACGCATCCGCTCAGCGTCCTGGAGTATTCATTCTTTCTGTGCTCTGGCTTTCAGTAAGCAAGACACTGTGCCTCATCCATTCACAGGCATCGAAACACATCTCAACATGTATAATATTCAATAATCATCCCCAAAGTGCCAAGCACAGGCTCAGGGCAAAGGCATCAGGGTGATACAGCAAAGGGAATGTAGAGAGAAGCAAAAACAGAATGATCCAGAAGGTTCTTCTGAGTAAGAGGGACTAATCATGCTGCCTGTTTGCTGTTTATAGAAATTGAGGTCTAAAAAATATTTGCAAATGATAAGTAATTTACAATAAATTATCAGAGTCATGGCTGAGCTAGTTTTTATTCACTTAATAATACTTTCAACTGTTAATATCACCAATCAGCCTGATTAGGTGATACATTCTCTCTCTCTATTTTTCTTCCGAAAAACTAAATGTTTTTGGTTTCCTGAAGTCCTGTTCCTAAGGAGAATTAGCGTTTGGCATTTACAAGAGCCCTGCTCTAAGGGTTAGCAGTATCCGACTGGGTGGATGAAAGGAACCCGGGCAGGGCTGGGGGGGTCCCAGGTACACCTCCTCTGTCACTTCTGCCCTTCACCCTGCCCAGCTAACCTGCCCTCCAGGCTCCGGCTGATCGTTCCTACACGTTTTCCTTATGTCAATCCCTGGATGGCTGCTCACAGCCTAGCAGTTGCACCTTCACCCCCTGGTGTGGAGCATGAGGTCACCTGATCCAGCCCCATCTCCTTTCCTCTCCTCCCATCCAGCCATGCCAACCCTCTGTAACACACTTCTCATCCCCAGATCAGGCCAGCCCAGTGAATCACAAATACCTTTCTTTTAAGAGAGTGAAAGGACAAGCAGATTCTTGGAGGGTACACAGAACATCAGATTCCATTGAGCCAAACAAGTTAATTGTCTCACTGACTCTTTGTTGGCTTGGCATATAGTGAACTTGACTTTTAGAGTCATTCTATGGGCTTCTCAGGTGTCTCAGTGGGAAAGAGTCCGCCTGCCAATGCAGGAGATGTGGGTTCAATCCCTGGGTCAGGAAGATCCCTGGAGAAGGACATGGCAACCTACTCCAGTATTCTTGCCTGGAGAATCCCATGGACAGAGGAGTCTGGCAGGCTACTGTCCACAGGGTCACAGAGTCGGACACGACTTAGAAAGTGAACAACAACAAGAAGGGAGTGAGCTGGACACGACTGAGCATCTAAACAACAAAACCAGATAGGATTCCTTCTGCTTTACAGTTAAGCTTGTTCAGTAGAGCTGATAAAGACTGTGATTAGCTAATGACTCAGGCTTCAACAGGGAAACCCCTAACCTTTTTAAAGAGTTTTTGTACATTTGGGGGACAGTTCATTACTATTTATAGCATCAATTCCTCAAAACTCAAAAAGGCAGAAATAAATAGGTAGCCAGAGGCAATCAAACTGTCAAATGCAGTAGAGAGATTAGAATTCATAGGAATTCTACTTAGAATGTATTGATAGAGACAGTTACAGAATTCTTATTTTTCATGTCAAATCAGATTTTTGTGGTAACAGTTTTGAAGAGAATAAGACAAAGGAAAACTTAGAAGTCTATGGCTGGTCTTCTGAAAAGAAACAATGTGAGCCATTTATGCTATAGTCTGAAGAGTACCAGTGCAAAACGTACTTACATAGCATTAAGTGTGTGCGAAGCTCTGTTTGAAGAGTTTTGAAAAATAATACCTCATTTAATCTTTACACGAAGCCTAGAATGTTGAAATGCTCAAAGGCTTCTTGCGTGAAGGGGAAGAGAGCAAGGCGTCCAAGAAGGTGGTGACAACAGAGCGATAGGGTCTTTACCGGGACTTAGAAATGGGAGACAATCACACAGATTGCTGCTGCTTTAAAAAAAAATTAAGAAAGATCTGGTCCATACTTCCTAACATCAAACTTCGAAACCATAGTCAATCGTATTGCAACAACTGCAATTCCAAAGATAGGCAACTTCTTAGAACCAAGTGTGTGATTATCTCACACCTTCTGTTAGTAATAACGGCCTCCTTCTTTCCTTTTACTGAGAAGGTTAGTTGCACCGTCCCATCCGAGTTGGCAGGTGTCACAGACTCACTGGTGCTCTCACCCTCAGTCTCTTTAACAAAAACTGCTGTGTTATACCCAGCTGGAGACGTGAGTGCAGGCCCACAAGGAGAATAAGGCTCATTTCCCATCTAGCACCAAGATCAAATGGAACACGTATGAGAAATGGAACACATTTTCTTTAAATAAATACAATTGCTCTGCTGCTGCTGCTGCTGCTGCTAAGTCACTTCAGGCGTGTCCAACTCTGTGTGACCCCATAGACGGCAGCCCACCAGGCTCCCCTGTCCCTGGGATTCTCCAGGCAAGAACCCTGGAGGGGCTGCCATTTCCTTCTCCAATGCATGAAAGTGAAAAGTGAAAGTGAAGTTGCTCAGTCGTGTCTGACTCTTAGCGACCCCATGCTTTACTGCCTCTTTTTATTCTCGATGGAATGAAAATTTGCTCTTCACATTCTTTTAACACTAAGAGTGGATTTTTCAGAGGAGAAGAGCTCTATAATGAGAAAAATAGCATCTTTTAATGCATTTAAAATTTTCTACCTAATTTATTACAAAAGAATATGTGATGAATGTATGCATGCTCAGTCATGTCTGACTCTTTGCGATCCTGTGGACTGTTGACCACCAGGCTCCTTTGTCCATGGGATCTGGAGTTGGTTGCCATGCCCTCCTCCAGGGGATCTTCCTCATCTAGGGATGGAACCCACGTCTCTAATGTCTCCTGCATTGGCAGGTGTTTTTTTTTTTTTTTTTTACCACTAGTGCCGTCTGGGAAGCCCTTGATGAGTAATATGAGTAAAAAATAAACATCAGAAGTTAACAACAAACCTTAAATATCAGTACATGTTTCCTACTTTACTATGTAAGGCAAAATAGCATGAGGAAAAAGGACAGGAGTAAATGAAAACAGCACACATTTGCAGTCTACCATGATGACAAATACAAGCAAAACCAGTCTAACAAAAATCTGGACATGTTATATAAAAATAAACAAATTCTTGACTTCTATATGAAACTGCAGCTATTACATGATGCAAGTTTTTTGTTTTTAAATCAGAAGTGGTCTGGATGAATGAAGCATTTATGCTTGCCTTTGACTAGCAAGAAATATTTCTTATTTCATTTGAAATCTTAATTAACTAGAACACATATGGAAAAAGTAAGGCAAAATATGCCTTCAATTCCTTATGCCCTCTGCTCTTCTTTATTAATGCAATGAAGTTCCTAAGATTCTGGCCCCAATTCTCAGCCACAGAAACTATTCACAAATTGCTTTTTAAACCTATCTGTTAAGGAAGCATTCAACTGAGAGGATGACCACATATAAGTCTCCGATGACACCAATGCACAGCTTTAAAATAATCAGGGCTAAAGACATGGAAGCAACCCAAATGTCCATCGACAGATGAATGGGTAAAGAGGAGGATGTGGCGTGCATATACTGGAATATTACTCGGCTTTTAAAAAGAAGGAAACAATGCCATTCGCAGCAATAAGGCTGGACCTAGAGATTACCATACTAAATGAGGTAAGTCAGAAAGAAAAAGACAAATACGATGTGATATCACTTACATGTGGAAGCTAAAGTATGGCACAAATGAACTTATCTATGAAACAGAAACAGACTCACAGACATAGAGAACAGACTCATGGTCGCCAAGGGGTCAGGGGGTGGGGGAGGGATGTGCTGGGAGGTTGGGATTTGCAGATGCAAATATTATATATAGAATGAATAAACAAGGTCCTACTCTGCAGCACAGGAAGCTATATTCAATATCCTATGATAAACCATAGTGGAAAAGAATCTGAAAAAGTTATATATATCTAACAGTCACTTTACTGTACAGCAGAAATTAAACACAACATTGTAAATCAACTATATTTCAATGATAACAACAAAAAAAATTGGGGCTTTCTCTTTATTAGAGGAACAAAGTCGCTGCCATGAATTAAAATTACATTCACACAGTTCAGCCTCAGTGTTAATGTCCTGGTTACTGATGTGATTTCTGCCCTCCTTCCCTTTCTCCCTGCAGACTCACAACTGTAATAGATGTTTTCCCCATTCGATAGTTTCTCCTGAATGAATGAATCAAAGAATGATTTGGTAATCTTTGAACGTTTCACTGAAATGAATATCAAAATATTTAATTAGTTAACATATTCAAGCTCTGAGTTTTAATTAAGAAGACACAGAGCTCCAAAACATTTATGAAGAAATTAAAGCAACAATGCCTAAAGAACAAAAATGAGAGTCATTTGAATTACAACAACGTGATTGAGTCTCAAGCTACAGCCCATTAGAAGGTATAAAACATCATTAATGAGGGTTACTGCACAGAGCAGATTATAATACAAACAATACATCACGGGAGTAAAATCATAGACAGAACTTCTGTCAGTGCAAGAAAAGCACAACACTTTGTGTGCAACTCATTCTTTATTTAGAGTTGCTCTTTTACTGCCAGATTATAAGGGTTTTCTCTGTTGGACTGTGTCTGCATGTAATAAACAGCGGAGAGGAGAAAAGAGAGAATGGAGGTGATTCTAAATGAGTAAAAGAAAATGAAGCTTCTCTTCATCTTATTAAAGGTAAAAAAAAATTGAATCCATGGACAGACATTAAAATTCTGTCCTGGGTGCCTGTTTACCTGCCGGAATGATAGACTTCGTGTTCTTACTGGCCATCTTGGGATTTAAATAATTTTATGTGACAGAGCTGGTGTGTTGATCAATAAAAAGACAACAATCACTTACACTGAGAGTTTAGTGCAATTTCAAGAATCTGCATTAAGCAAGTTGAGTGTCTGTAGTGGAATCAATATACAACCACCTCACTTAGTGAAGTGCCTCAGTGAAGTATGACTAAATTTTCAACACCAATGAATATGGATTAAAGAAAAATCAAATCAATCGAAAGAATGGGTTCTTTGCAATCACACAATGACAGTACTTTTGAACACATAATACTGCGCAAAATCCAGGAAAGCTAACAGATGTTCACTTCCATTTCCTCTTGTATTTATCTTACCATTTGGGAAAAGCTTTCTTGTATTGCAGTTTGATTACATGTGCATTTTGCAAATTTCCAGATGTGTTCAAATGTTTCAATCTACATTATGGCTTTATATTTTAGGTCCCTCTGATTCCCTAATCAGAGTTCTTATTTCTCTAAACATTAAATGAAATTGAAAATTTTCACATAACCCATTTAGATTGAGAGTATTATGGACAATTTTTTTCCAAACTAGTCTTTCTAGATATATTGGGCTTCTATCTACTCAATAGATAATCAGTCCCATTATGCTGCACTATAATAATGAATCCCTTGAAGAGAATATTCATTTTTCTGCAAAAAAATCTTTTTGACAGGTGAGTCTGAGTAATTTTCTTTCTCAAACTTGTGCCAATAAAATTTTCCCATTTAAGACAAGCATCCTTCCAGTAACGGTAGCATCTGTAGTGGATTTCTTTACAATGATACGTAAGAGTTTGCCACAAGAATTGATCTCTATTCTAGCATTCTAGATTTCCATGATGGATACAAATAGCAAATTTGTTCATTTCAAGTTGCTAACATTGTGAAAGCAGGCATAATACAGGTAGAATGCAAAGTGACCCTGGCCAGTTCCAGGAATGGTTAGCCAATAACAAGATGATGCTTCATAAAAGCGAAACAGTGCTGAACTTAGAAAATCAGGTGGTATGACAGGTGTGAGAGAGCATATGACAGAATAAACTAAAATCTTCTAGAGTTAGAGCTGGGCCTGATGAAATGATGGGGTGCCTGCATTTTTGGACACGCTGATCAGCATCTGAATTTGTATTTTTGTAGACATAGAAATAAAAAGCCCAAGGGTGTCTCCAACTAATTAGTAAAGCTCCAGAATCTCTAAAAACAAATATGAAAGTATTAGTAGTTCAGTAATGTCTGACTCTTTTTGACCCCATGGACTGTAGCCCACCAGGCCCCTTAGTCCATGGGATTTCCCAGACAAGATACTGAAGTGGGTTGCCATTCCCTTCTCCAGGGGATCTTCTCAACCCATGAATTGAACCTAGGTCTCCCACATTGCAGGCAGATTCTTTACCATCGGAGCCACAGGGAAGCCCAAGATGTAAAGGAAAAGAACAAAATCATGTCTTAGCAAGGCAGATGGTGGAAAACAGGAATAGACATTTGGGATACAATTGACAAATTTGAAAGACAAGAAAAGGAGTTCTGGGGAGAGGACTAACATGGATTGTTAGTCAAACCTTAAGACTTGGAAAGACCTACACAAAGATACAGATGACAATCCAGCTGAAAATGTTAGGAGGAAAGAAGCAACAAGAACCGAAAAAGTGTGAAGGAGTTTCTGTAAGAATAGAACAGAACGTGGGAGAAACGGTTAGGATTTCAGCCCCTTCAGTTTGGAGGCTCTGAAAGTAAATGACCTCTGCTCCCCCCATGTCATCATGAGGCCTTTCAACACAACCCTGACTCCTGTCCTCATGGCCTGTTATTGCTGACTCTGGGCAGCTCTTAAATTGGTCAGAGAGAAACAATGTTCTCAAGGCCACGGCTGGAGCGTGAATTTTCCTTTAATAATAATTCAGCGTTCTGGAGTGAACAAAGTCTGACTTGTGGTTATAGGTACGCTTGGGTCTTGGACAGGCATCTAATGAGGGTGAGTCTGGGTCATTCAGTTTGTGCAACCCCTCAGCGCCACACGTATCACCTTCAAGGGCCTGGGTAGTGTCAGTGGCACTGCTTTTCTTGCAGAAATAATTCTTACACCTGGAAGAGAGCTTTTACATATTTCAGAGCATTCTCCCTCAGTGCACCTACGGAATGGCCATCCGAAATCCCTTACAGGGGCTACTATATTAGGAAGGCAGAGTAATTTAAAAATTGTCTCTTGCCATTTTGTAGAGTTTTCAAATAAAAATGTCTGTTTCTACCCTAATTTGATCTCTCTATCAACTAATTCTTGTCAGTTTTTCATCTTGAGCCTGTGAACTGAAACTTATATATCTTATCAGGCAGAAGGAAGTTCAGTGACTCACTCTTTGATACTGTAGAGAAAACGTGATCAAAGACGGCCAGGTTTCAGAAGGTTAATGAAATAAAACTCTACAAAAAGCACAGGGAAATGAACCCCACACAGCCTTATTTGTGAATGTAAATGTTTCCTTGGAGAATGCTATTCAAAGGAATAGATTATTTTGAAGGGAAGCGATTCTGATAGCACAAAATATTGGAATACTTCTGAAATGACTAGAAATTTCATTTATATAAATTATTGAGCTTATGACAAGTTCATATTCAGGAGTTATTCAGGCATTCCTTTGCCCCTTCCTAAGAAGAATACATTCATTTTATTCATTCACTGTAAAAGTTATAATTTGTAATTTCCTGGCTATCTAAATCATCATGTGATGAGAATGGGGTCTACATGGTGGTAATAAACCTAAATCTGTTCAAATAAAGACTTCACAATTGTCTTTCCAATCACCTGTTTCTTTAAAAGAGTATAGTTATATAGTACACATTCAATGGGAAGATTAGTCAGTTTACTAAAGATTAAAGATTTAAAACGCCATGTAAACATAACTCACAATGTCTACTTAAGGAATACAGCTCAGGACACTGATACCATCTGCCCATGAGTAACTAAACTGCAGAGAACAATTACCTTTTAGGAGGAAAGACACCTCTGAACAGACTGGGGTTTTGTTTCTTAATTTCAAAGAACTACCACATGCATCAGAGTCAAACTCCTTACACAACACTTAATCACTCACATCAAAGGATTATAGATTTCCATGATGGATACAAATAGTAAATTTGTATCCCTTCTTTCCCCTCAGTCCTCTGTTTTAATTAGAACTCATAAGAACAGGTTTTACATGCTGACTGAGGTCTGCGGCAAATCCCTAGAAGGCACGTGGGAGAAATGAACCCATCTGATTTGGGTTTTCACCTAAAACAACCCCTTCTCGGCTCCATACCTGACAGGTGCACCTCGACTGTGTGCAGGCTTCAGCAGGACCGTCACTGTGTTGTCTGTCTGATTCAAGGGCGTCTCCAGTTCATAAGCCGGCATGGAGGGTGCTGGGGAAGATGCAGGAGATGGGAGACCAGTGATTTCTGGTTTGCCTTTTCTTCCTACTTTCATTTACAATGAGCACTAAGAACACAGTACACTTAGTCTATTAATAAATTGCCATGAACAGCCTTTATGTATCTGCCCAAACCCTAACACGAGGGACAATTGTTATAATCAGCATGTGTTGACTTTGGTCTTGAGTTTAACCTGGGAGGGGGCATGAGCGGACTTAGGAGGTGTTGGTAATCCTCTGTTTATTGATTTGGGTTCTCCCTTGATGGATGTAGCCATTACACCCATACATTCATGCACCTCATTGTAATTGTAAACTGTAAAATAAGTTTAATTTGTGTGTTTTATGTACATATGTTTTTCTCAAAAAGTTAAATGCAAATTTAACAAATAATTGCTAAGATCATAAAACTGATCATTTCAGTTTTCCCATCTAAGGCAAGGTTTCTAGTGTCCCAAAGGTTCATTGGAGACTTGAAGAGGTCCTTAGGAGTCAGAGGGCCTTGCTGGACTTAATGACCACTTGTGGGCTCTTCTGAAAAGTACGACTGAGAGAAAGATACTGAGTTGAAGTAAGAAAGGCTTGGGTTTGACTTTCTGCTGCATTTTGTTTTGACCAGCATGAAAGCTCAGGGACAATTATTATCTCTGAAGCTTTAGGTTACTCATCTTTTAAAACAGGAGAAATTATCCTGTAGGGTTATTACGGGAACTCAAAGGGATAACAGACAAAGAGAGTAGGGCAAATATAATTCTATAAACGTTCAATCTCTTCGCAGCACACATCCTATTTCCAAGGCCATTTCTGGTCATTCTTTGTTTTCTAGATTAAGTCTAATTATGACTAGATAATGGAGCTCTTGAATAATTTTGTGATCACTGTGGACACGAGACATCATTTCATGAAGGCTATGATGCTGGGGCTGTGGGCACATGGCCTTTTTAAGACCCTCAGGTCTACGTACCTGATGAGAACATTAAAGATCATTTTTTGCAAATACAGTTTCTAAAATCTCTTACATATAAAAAGCTTTTATGTAAAAGACATGGATTACAGCTCAGGTCCATTTATTGGATTTTCTCAGCACTAAAATTAGCTCAAATTCTACTAAAAATGACATAGAAATCACATTTTGTAAAGAGAGTAATTCTTGGAGGTCCATGAAAGTAGAAAATGGGAGATCCATAAACTATAAACTATAAAATTTTTTTTGAACTATAAAAATCAAATATTTACTGCTAATGAACCTTTCCAGCATAACTAAGATGTTAACTGGCTTTGCTTTGGGACAGAGCTACAGAACTTGATGAGCTAAGAGTGATCAGACTCATGCTAACCAGAACTTTTATCTAACACAAATGGGAAAATGAATTAGTTTATAGAAGAGTAGCCTCTTAAAGATAATAACCTTGGAAATAGGATTTCCATGGGGAGAAGTTACCCCCAAAAGGGGGATGTGAAGCTATGTACATTGGCACACATGACCTCTTTAAATCTCTGTGATAAATTCATACACCAGATTAATACCATTTTGATTTACATGCAGGGTAAATTCACTTGATCAAGGTTAGACAAGAAGTACTTGGGAAAACAATAGCTAGGATTCAAATTTTCTGATTCCATGCCCAGTGGTCTTTCTACTCACCCATCTGTACCACTTAATGTCATTTTCCCAACCTCCCAAGTATTCTTCCTCTTTTACAATTCTTTACATTGCTTTTATGAGCTAAAACTTTCTATCAACTGTCAAGTGCCTATTAAACTTCAAGTTAAGTTTGTACTCATAAATTAACTCTTACACAATGCAAAGTTATCCCTTAAGCTATACCTGCTTAAAATAAAAATTCCAAACCTCCCTTCTCTCTCAAAACCTAATAGAATGCTTACAGTACTTGAGTTTATCTTCCTCCCTTCAGTTCTAAAGGAAAACATAAGACCTTTCACAAAACTAGGGATGAGGGACAACAGGCATGAAAATCAGGCTATCACTTGGCTAACCCGGACTGATAAGTGACCTCCCTCACCCTCACCCTGCTCTTCTAACCCACAACCAGTCACAGCTCAAACTCAAATACTTCTGCACTTGGATCCAAAGGGGGAAAATGGAAGAGAAAAATGTTCCTGGAACTGTGCTTATGGCTGCTGCATTTCCCACACCAGATGGTAACTCCATTTCCTCTAGTCTGAAGCTCAAAGACATTTTCTGCACAGTCGCACGTGCCCAGAAATATTTCCCAAGTTACGTCTTTTGTTGGGTGGCATAACTGAGTCTCTACAAGAAAAGAGCTGGCGGATATAAGTGCCTGGCTCCCCCTGCTCCCCACTGTCCGTAGACACCTCTCTTTTCTGGTTGTGAAAGCACTAATGGTGAAGGTCCAGGGAAGGCTGGCCTTCAGGAAGGGACTCCACGTAAAGCTGCCTTTGGGCTGAGCATTTCATCATGAGAGATCTCCTTACAGACATTTTCCCAACCCAGCTGCTCTGGGAACTTGGGATGGAGGAGGGCAGAGGGTCCTCAGAACAGGATCTTCTGCTCACATTAAAGTTCTCCAATACACACTCTTGAAACTGTGCCTACTTCCTGACCAGGATGACGATCTGAAGCTCCTGACTAGTAAATATTTGTAGCATTTCACTGAATTTCATGAGTCTGATTTTCATACATTCCCAAGTACGAATTTATGTGTACATTTGGGTGAGAGCTTTGCACACTTGACAACGGGAATGAGAAAGTACTCAAAGGCTACTTCTGATAAAAGACAAAGCTCATGAATGGATGATACCTGATATTTTGGTGGTGAACTGATTTGTTGCCGGGGGTCCAAAGCCCTTAGCTGTGCTGGCTCGGATGGTGAAGGAGTACGTAGTTCCTGGATACAGTCCAAAAAACAGGAAGTGGGTTTCATTTCCCAGTTTTGAAACTCTTCCACTTTGATTGGATAGATCTATTTCTGGGTCAAAGGAACTGACTGCTTTGTAGGTGATCTGCAAGAGAATAGAAATGCGATGAAGTGTCTGCGCAGGTGGACCAGGATGGCGTCTTTATCCAATGAACCCTCGTGATGCATGCGCTGTCAGAAGCTTGATGATAAGCTCTCCTGTTCCCTTGGACTCTTCGAATCCTGGAGCCAGTGAACGGGCACAGGAACTCGGCCAAAACTGTTACGAGTTATTACTTTTATAGACAGAGGAACTGAAAGCCAGTAGATTAGGACATGAAGAATGAACTCATGTTTAAGCTAATACCTTGAAGTTGTTTGCTTTCAAAATGTCATGTTGGAAAACTACATTATAGGTGGCTTAAAACAAAATAACAAAATAGACAACCAACTCAAACAGATAAGACCCAACAAGGAGATGGTCTCATCTCTCGGGGCCAGAGTCTGGGTTTGCACTGAAGAGGATTACTGCTACTGGGAACAGGGGTACTTTTAAGCATTCTCCTCCATGTGGGCAAAGATATCTGCTCCAAAAATAAATCCTAGATGCTCGTCAGCAGCTCTTGATGTTATGACTGTGGTGTCTGTGGTGTGGCCTATTCATTTTCTTCTTTAGAGCAAAGTTGTCCAATAGGACAGTCAGAATGGGAAGGTTCTATTCTGCACTATTCAGCGTGGTGGCCTCTAACCACAAGTGGAGCACAGGGAACATGGCTGGTGAGACTGAGAAGCTGAACATTTTATTTCATTTTATTACTATTTGAAAAATTCTTTTAAAAAATGAAGTATAGTTGATGTAGACAACTTAGCAACTAAACAACAAGGTGGATATGTGCTCAGTCGTGTCTGACTCTGTGAGCCCATGGACTGTAGCCCACCAGGCTCCTCTGTTCATGGGATTTCCCAGGCAAGAATACTGTAGTGGGTTGCCATTTCCTTCTCCAGGGGATCTTCCTGACTCAAGGATCGAACCCATGTCTCCTGCATTGGCAGGTGGATTCTTTACCACTGAGCCATCCAGGGAGCTTACACTCTGTTAATCCCAAACTCCTAATTTATCCTGTCTTCCCTTTCCCCCTTGGGTAATCATTAAGTTCATCTTCTATGTCTGTGAGTCATTTTATTTGAATTAACTAAAACTTAAAATGCCCAAATGACTAGGAGCTGCCATTTTGGACTCAGTGCATTTCTGGAAGTTTTCATGACGTTTATCACATAACAGTGTTCAAAGCACCCTGGCTGAGTCTGGATTGTGTGAAAATAAATACAACATAGGTGTCTTTGAATTCTGCCCTTTCAAATGATGCTTGAAAGAATTTCACTCTAAGTAGTTCATCAACTCCTCAAGAACGTGCATTTTAGGGGTGATTACTAACTTCTCCTGGTTGTAATGATATAATTTTTAAGTGCGGCATATTCAAAAGTTTTAAATTGCAAAACTGAGCACTCTTCTTAGTTTCAAATAGGTTAAAGTTACTTATAATTTATGTGCAGAACACTAACACTGTTATTATACCAAGTGATAACTGACATTCTTTCTTCTTATATTTATACCATGTCATTATAATTAAGGAGACCTCTCTGAGAGAATATTTAGATTGAATCAACTAAGCAATGGCAAGAAAATGTTTGCTGTATGTATTAATCACCGCCGTGCGCGACACCATCAGAGTCTGGCAGCAGATCTGCTGTTAACCCTCTCGCTGGTTTCCTTCTCAAGGTTCCTTGGAGTCAAGAGTAAGACTGAGTCCACTCATGCTCCTGTCCAGTGACTTCAATGCCACCTCTGTGTACCTAGCTGCTTACACTGACTCCCACCCTGACAGCCCCAGAGAAAGCAGATCTAAGCTGTGACAACATAACCACTCCCCTCACGTCCATTAGTTCACTCATTCACAATATCTTCACTGCATGTCTCTTGGGTGCCAAGCACGGTGCTCTGGGCTGGGGTCTCACGTGACTCAAATGTGGTGACTGACTCGGGGGAGGGAGCAATCTGGTAGGTTCAGGAGAGATGCAACCCAGAAGTCATGACACAGCCTAATCGGAACATGCTGGCCTCCCTGGTGGCTCAGTGGTAAAGAATCCACCTGCAATGCAGGAGATGTGGGTTTGATCCCTGGGTTGGGAAGATCCCCTGGAGGAGGACATGACTACCACTCCAGTATTCTTTCCTGGAGAATCCCATGGACACAGGAATCTGGTGGGCTACAGTTTGTGGGGGTCACAAAGAGCCCGACATGACTTAATGACTGAACAGCAACAAGAAGGGAATGATTTCAAAGAGACTACTGGGAGTTCAAGACTGAAGCCAAAGACATGTCCACCCTGTCTCGAGCTGGAGCTTGCATTCCATGCATTCATCAATCCTTCCCAAGCCCACCCTGAGGATCTCTGGATCTGCTAAACCCTGGCAGTTGTGACAGTGTCCCCACCATCCATCCAGCAGTAACTCATGGAGTGTGCTAAGAGCTCTTGCGGTCTGAAATCATGATTAAACATGATAAAGGAATTCAACTTTCCATATAACTGTCTCTCTTTTTTTCTGAAGAGTGATACCTTATTCTTTTTGATCCCACTGTGATAGGTAAATATTTGGCCCTCAGTGTATGTTCTCCTGAGAACTCCCGGGGAGAGCAGGTGTGCGCTCATAGACACACTCACAATGCAGTGAGGAGGATGTCAGCTCTGCTGGTGCCAATGGCAAAGCAAACAGCAAAGGCTTCATCAGAGCACTTGCTGTTTTACCACGGCTGAGGGGTTTGGGCTCACCTCTAGCCATGACCTTGCAGGATCAGCTAGACTGGGTTTCTTAACTCTCTTTTAGTAACACCCCTCAAGCACAAATTCCCTCTCCCTGACCCATAACAATGCACATATTGTTGCTGGCTAGTTGCTAAGTCGTGTCCAACTCTTTGCGACCCCACGGATTGTAACTGGCCAGGCTCCTCTGTCCATGGGATCTTCCAGCCAAGAATACTGGAGTGGGTGGCCATGCTTTCCTCCAGGGGGTCTTCCTGACCCAGGGATCAACCCGTGTCTCCCGCACTGGCAGGTGGATCCATTACCAGTGAGCCACCACAAAGCATGTATAAACCCCTCTTAAAAATAAAAAATAGTGAACCCTCTCCCTCATCTAAGAAATCCCTAAAGAGCAACTCTGTTGTGTCCAAGTGGACACAAAATGTCAGAAAGTGCATGCTGCTGCTGCTAAGTCGCTTCAGTTGTGTCTGACTCTGTGCGACCCCATAGACGGCAGCCCACCAGGCTCCCCCGTCCCTGGGATTCTCCAGGCAAGAACACTGGAGTGGGTTGCCATTTCCTCCAATGCATGAAAGTGAAAAGTGAAAGTGAAATTGCTCAGTCGTGTCTGACTCTTCGTGACCCCATGGACTGCAGCCTACCATGCTCCTCCGTCCTAAAACTCATCCAGAGCCCTGGGAGTCTGAATTCCAGGGATAAAAAGGTTCCCTGGAAACATAGTGAACTTGACTCTGAACTCCACGGCCTGTGAGGAGCTGATGATGGTCAAAGTGCTCTCCTCCTGAGTGGTATATCTGAAGGGCACCCAGCTCCACGCTCACACCCAAGTGTAATGTGCCTTTTTGGTATTTATTTTTTCATTTGCTCATTCAGCATATCTGGGAAGTGCCTAGCAAGTACCAGGCTGTGGATGACCAGCAGGGACTCCCAGGAGGGAAGTCCAGGGCTCAGCTCACACCTGGACATTTCTCTGGCTGAGGGCCAAGTCGATTCTAACAACACCTCCATTGAGAAAGAACCCTGATGACTCAGGGTGAACCCAGGGACTTGATACAAAGCCCATGCTGAAAACAAACTGACATGCAGACCACACACGTGGGATCAACCAGGTGAGATGGAATGAGCACACACTGGGTGGTTTCTGATTGGCAGGTTGGTGCCTGAGGCACTCCAGCATCATCTTCCCCTCTTATGACTGTCTCGAATCCTAGAGAACCAAAACAGGATAACACACCATCTCCGACCATGGCTGCAATGCCAGCCAGCCTTAACTAGGTCCTTCAACGCATGCATAAACAATCAGAGGAAGCAAGAATTAAATATGATTCCAAGGGACACAAGAACCTAGGATACTTCAGGGAAAAGTTCAAAATTTGACTGAAATGTAGGAAAGACCAGCAGAAGTGCCTTAGAAGGAGAATGAGGGGAAGGTGTTAGGAGGAAAGAAGGTATCAGCAGAAGCAACTGTGATGGATCAGAAGGTTCACAGGGAAAAGAAAATTCCATACACACAGCTCCTTCCATTCCAGTTGAAAATCATGACTGAGCAACTAACACTTTGACTTTCTTTCTTTGAGGGGACACTGGCTCACTGAGCCCAGCTCTCCAGGCTGGGGGTTTTGAGGGATTTTCAATGCTCCATCTGTCTACATCCCCAATCAGCTGATGAGCCCAGACTGTTCTTTACTATGTGCCTGACAATCTTGCACGCACTGCTGCATGGAAGCAATACGTGGTTCTCATTTTATTCTTTTCTACACTTAGTTGCTGACAGGACTGTTTACTTCTAAAAGAGGGGGAGAGATCTTATATAGTTTGTCCTCTTCCATCATCTTATACATACTAAGTGGTTTCTTTTTTTTTTTTTTAACACTTGTTGATATGTTACTCTCATGACTAACAGCCTGGAGGCCATATACAATTAGTGGGGACAATGAAAATACTGGGACATGTATCCCTGTGCATTGGGGAAAAGTGAAAGTCACTGAGTCATGTCTGACTGTTTGCAACCCCATGGGCTATATATAGTCCATGAAATTCTCCAGGCCAGAATACTGGAGTGGGTAGCCTTTCCCTTCTCCAGGGGATCTTCCCAACCCAGGGATTGAACCCATGTCTCCCGCATTGCAGGCAGATTCTTTACCAGCTGAGCCACAAGGGAAGCCCAAGAATACTGGAGTAGGTAGCCTATCCCTTCTCCAGGGATCTTCCCAACCCAGGAATCTAACCCTGGTGTCTCCTGCATTGCAGGCGGATTCTTTGTCAACTGAGCTATCAGGGAAGCCCTTACTAACTGATAAACTTCCTTAACCAGGCTCAATATGTGGTGTTTGCATTTTGATACTGTACTGTGCTTAGTTGCTCAGTCATGTCCAACTCTTTGCGACTCCATGGCCTAGAGCCCGTCAGGCTCCTCTGTCCATGGAATTTCCCAGTAATAATACTGGAGTGGATAGCCATGCTCTCCTCCAAGGGATCTTCCCGACCCAGGGATCAACCTGCATCTCTTGTGTCTTCTGAACTGCAAGCAGTTTCTTTACCAACTGTACCACCTGAGAAGCCCTCTTCTTTTTAAGAGTTTTAAGACCTGGTTTATGACACAGTGGGCTTCCGTGGTGGCTCAGCTGGTAAAGAATCCACCTGCAATGTAGGAGACCTGGGTTCAATCCCTGGGTTGGGAAGATCCCCTGAAGAAGGGAAAAGGCTACCCACTCCAGTATTCTGGCCTAGAGAATACCATGGATTGTATAGTCCATGGGGTTGCAAAGAATTGGACATGACTGAGCAACTTTCACTTCACTTTTGACACATTCACACACCCTTTTGTAGTAGCATTTAGATCAGTGTTAACTGGGACACCTTCACTGATGAAGTCAGAGAGATTTATGGGTTCTTCTTCTGAATTATGATTCCTATTGTTTTTACATAAAATCTACTTCTTATACAAAGATTATGCTCCATGGAATCAGAAAAATAGAATCTTGTCTTTATTTTCTGTCTGCTTAGATATCAACATGTGGCTTTCAGGACAAGTGGACTGATTTCTTGGAACTTAACATTGATTTCAAAGATTGTATATTTTTTAGTAAAATATCCTATTATCCTAAGGTAAGAATCTAGAAGGCAGAACTAAAAAGTGGTCATGGGGCCAAAAGTATTAACTAAAAGATTGTGATCACTGAGTTAAAAAAGAACCTGTTTGACTTGATTGTACAAAACAACTCAACAAAAGCAGAGGCATGAATTTTCATAACACTCTATTCTTTTCCATGAAGCAGCCTAGGAAAGTGTCAATCATTCCACACGAAAATCAACTTTTTCCCTTTCCTCTTACTTTGTTTAGCTTTCAATGAACAATATTTTTTTTTTTTTCGCATTTCAATACCAATTTTCCAAAGGTACAAGGAAGCATAGCTGTGAAGCTAGTTGGGTCAGGGAGACGGGTCACCAGTGATGACTGTCTGACAGCGAATCTTTCCCAGCTTTGTCAGTAGCTTTGAAAGGTATTCAGGTAAAGGTCCCGTGGGAAGAAAGGCTGCAAATTTCAGAAACCTAACAACATATAATTTTGTTGAATTTGCATTCATATAAGTGCTAGCTTGAAAAAAAAATGCACCTGCTTGTTTCTATGACAATAGGCAGAGTGAAATCACGCTCACACAGATGTGATGATGACTGCCACCCCGCTAGGGCTGTCATTTTTCCCCCTGAACAAGTCATCAGGTTCTGCTCTGCTATCAATAGACAAAACCATGTCACAGAAGTCTATAGGTATTCTGTTAATGCTAAGAAACCAAGAGACAGTATTTTGTTGCTAACCCAAGACAATGTCTAGAGACTTGCTAATTGGATCATCAGAGTTCTATAATTCAGGAGTAAAGGAGTTTAGGGATTCCCTGGTGGCTCAGATGGTAAAGCGTTTGCCCACAGAGCAGGAGACCTGGGTTTGATCCCTGGGTGGGGAATATTCCTTGGAGAAGGAAATGGCAACCCACTCCAGTACTCTTGCCTGGAAAATTCCATGGAAGGAGGGGCCTGGTGGGCTACAGTCCAGGGGGCTGCAAAGAGTTGGACACAACTGAGCAACTTCACTTTCACTTTCAAAGGAGTTTAGAGGTGGCCAGGACAGGATGCCGTGGTTGCCTCCTAAATAATGTATACACTGTACATGCCTGCTAAGTTGCTTCAGTTGTGTCTTACTCTTTGCGACCCTATTGACTGTAGCCCACCAGGCTCCTCTGTCCATGGGATTTCTCCAGGCAAGAATATTGGAATGGGCTGCCATTTCCTCCTTCAGCGGAATCTTCCTGACCCAGTGATCAAACCCGTGTCTCTTTCATCTCCTGTATTGGCAGGCAGTTCTTCACAACTAGCGTCATCTGGGAAGCCCAAACTAATATGTACTACAGAGGGAGGGGAGGAGGAAGAGGGTGAGATGTATGGAGAGAGTAACAAGGAAACTTACATTACCATATGTAAAATGGATCATTTCAGTTTAGTCGCTCAGTTGTGTCCAACTCTTTGCAACTCCATGAAGCGCAGTACGCCAGGCCTCCCTGTCCATCACCAACTCCCGGAGTCTACCAAAACCCATGTCCCTTGAGTCGGTGATTCCATCCAACCATCTCATCCTCTGTCATCCCCTTCTCCTCCTGCCCTCAATCTTTCCCAGCATCAGGATCTCCCAATGGGAATTTGCTGTATGACTCAGGGAACTCAAACAGGGATCCTGTGACAATCTAGAAGGGTAGAGTAGGGAGGGAGGTTTGGCAGGAGCAGACATGGGTGTACCTATGGATGATTATACATTATGTATACCTATTGATGTCTGACCGGAGAAGGCAATGGCACCCCACTCCAGTCTCCTGCCTGGAAAATCCCATGGGCAGAGGAGCCCAGTAGGCTGCCGTCCATGGGGTCACTAAGAGTCAGACACGACTGTGCGACTTCACTTTCACTTTTCACTTTCATGCATTGGAAAAGGAAATGGCAACCCACTCCAGTGCTCTTGCCTGCAGAATCCCAGGGATGGGGGAGCCTGGTGGGCTGCCGTCTATGGGGTCTTCAGTCGGACAAAACTGAAGTGACTTAGCAGTAGCAGTACTGATATCTGACAGAAAACCACAAAATTCTGTAAAGCAATTATCCTTCAATTAAAAAAATAAAGTGGCAAAAAAAGCAAAAAAAAAAAGTGATTTTTAAACTATGTCATGCTGTGGCTCTACATACAATAACAGGTAATCTGGACACATTTAAATCATTGTGAGTATACATCCTGAAATTATTCACAATTTGAAAACTCATCTTTAATTATTTTTGCTTCTATTCAGTAACCATTATAACTAGTGAAAGCATTCAACTTCTTAAAAGGCATGATGCCACTATGTATTTTTAAATACTAGATAGGTGAGCAATCATACAACTTATAGTAAAAAATTAAATTACTAAAAAGGGTATATCTTACCTCATATAGAGTGATGACACCATAGGTTTGAATTGGTTCTTGCCACTGAAGGAATATCTTCTCTTCAAAGGTACTTCCTTGGATGGATTCAGTAAGAACAGCACCTGGAACTAGAAGTGGGGAAAATCGATACATATTTCAGTAAAAAAAAAAAGAAAGAAAGAAAGAAAAGTTTTTCTAGGCTTGATAGGTTTTTAACTCTCTATTGAGTCAAAAGATTTTAATAGATATATTCCACTTTCTTGCAAAAACATGGAATTTAAAACCATTTTGGCTATACTATCTTTATAAAGAAAAGAATTTCATCCCATTTTTCTCTAAAATGTTTGAATCAGACAATTCAAGTCTTGTAAATAAACTTTTTTTATTTTGTAAATAAACTTTTTTTTTTTTATTGTTCAGAAATAAAGAAGGATGTGGATGATGCAAATTCCTACACATTAACTCATGAGACTGTAAACTGGTGCAGCCATTTTGGAAGATGGTTAAGCATAGATAAACTACCATATGACTCAGCAACTTTAATCCTAGGTATATATCCAAGGGAACTGAAAAGACTGGTCACTCGAAGGCTTGGACACAAATATTAAGAGGAGTACTATTCATAATAACCAAAGAGGAGAAACAACCCAAGTCAGCTCATGATTTGATAAACACATCTCAATAACGTTTAAAAGATGGGGCTAGAGAAATGTTTTGTTAGCTGGTGGAGGGTATGAGGAGCCCTTAAGAGTTGCTGAGATTGTGCCAACTGGAAAGACTGACCAGCATTTCAAGAGGACAAAAGATTGTACATACTTGTTTAGTTGATGGGCTACCTATAGAGGGAGGATATTGACAGCTACTCTAAATAGAACTAAGTGGAGTGTAACAGAAAAAATATCACTGATTCAGATGGGAGGCCTAGGCTCTGATTTAAGACTTTCCAGGGATTAAACAGTGCAATCTGGGTAATGCACTGACCCTTCTTAGTTCTCAGATGTCTCATTTATAAAATGAGGAAGTTGGAATAAGTTGATCCCTAATTCTAAAACTCTAAATATGTATATAGATATGAAAATAGTTACAATTGTTCCAGATTGAAGGAATTGATGTGAAACTACAGTGAAGCAAAGAAATAAGATATTTAAGGAGTGATGATACTGGTGAGTTCCAAGACAATTTGGATTCTGGGCTCTGAGACTAAAATGCTCAACATAGTCAGAAGCTGGACTATGATGGGCCAAACCAGAGAAAGCTCAACTCATTCTCTTCTCCCTGACCTTGACAGTGTTTATTTTGATGTCATCAGGTTCCTAAAAGTATCAAGATGATTATGATGTGTGTGGTTTTACTGCTTTATGATAATCTTCTGACTTCAAAATGTGTATTAACCTATGTGGGGCTTCCCTGGTGGCTCAGACAGTAAAGAATCCACCTGCAATGCAGCAGACCCGGGTTCATGCCTGGGCTATGAAGTTCCCTTGGAGAACGAAATAGTTACACACTCCAGTCTTACCTGGAGAATCCCACAGACAGAGGAGCCTGGCTGGCTACAGACCATGGGGTCACAAAGAGTCGGACACGACTGAGCAACTAACACTTTGACATTCATTAACCTACGTACAGGTGCAAGGAGGGCAAAAACTTAGAAAAAACAAATCTTTGATTTAATTCAATTAGTATAAATGGGAATAAAATTTTAAAAAGAGATTGTCAAATTGATGTAGAACAGAGGGTATCTTAAAAGGATAAATTTAATAAAATGTACTGGAGGCCTTGTAACCGTGAAAATGTTAACAACAGGAAAACCTAAATGGGATTCATATAATTGCTTTTAGGTCAAGAACAGATCAAGTGATTAAAATAAAATACCAGAAAGGTTAGTTAAATTAGGAAGATAGCACTTCACAGGAACTTAGGTCTGGCACCGGTTTTTAGAAGTTGTAGAAATTCATGTTTGGAGTATAGAACCATAATATATCTAAGTTTGTGGAATTGAGCCCTGTCTAGTGACACTCATGACAGCAATAAAAGATACATCTTTCCCACATATTTCTCATAAAATAAATGATATTTCAACAAAATTATTATAGTATAATAAAACTCACAATGTACAATGAATTGTAGCCTTTATTAGTGGCAGATAGTGACACTTCAATTTTTTTTCTTAGAGCTCAGTATTATCCATTTTTCTCTTTCTGTCCTTTTCTGCCTTTTTTGAAGTCTTTTTTCTTTTGTTATTGTTAAGAAATATAATTTGAAATCAAAGTTTTTCTAATTAACTGGATGCTGATATGCTATGAAACCAATAGGTTTTTGTTTGGAAGTCATGCATGCCCAACTCCAGGGACTAGCAAGCTACTTTAAACACACTAATGGATAAATATGTTCATCGCAGCACTGTTTATAATAGGCAGGACATGGAAGCAACCTAGATGTCCATCAGCAGACGAATGGATACGAAAGCTGTGATACATATACAAATGGAGTATTACTCAGCCATTAAAAAGAATACATTTGAGTCAATTCTAATGAGGTGGATGAAACTGGAGCCGATTATACAGAGTGAAGTAAGCCAGAAAGAAAAACACCAATACAGTATACTAACACATATATATGGAATTTAGAAAGATGGTAATGATAACCCTGTATGCGAGACAGCAAAAGAGACACAGATGTATAGAACAGTCTTTTGTTCTAACAGACTCTGTGGGAGAGGTAGAGGGTGGTATGAGTTTGGAGAATGGCACTGAAACATGTATAATACCATATAAGGAACAAATCGCCAGTCTAGGTTCGATGCATGGTGCAGGATGCTTGGGTCTGGTGCACTAGGATGACCCGGAGGGATGGTGTGTGTGTGTGTGGGGGGAATGTGGGATTGGGAACATGTGTACACTCGTGGCAGATTCATGTTGATGTGTGGCAAAACCAATACAATATTGTAAAGTAAAAAAATTAAGCTCAACATTCAGAAAATTGAAAAATAAATAAATAAATAAATAAACACACTAATGGATAAGTAACTTACTCTAACCTCATGTTTCAACAGCACTTAACAGAATTCTCCATTCATGTCAATTTGAAACCTCAAAGTTTTGGTGGGTTCATGCCTCAGCATAACATCTCTTATCTCTACAAAAGACTGAATTTGGTGGTGTGCCTTGTGGTAAGAAATGGGCGACAATCCACTTGCATGATGGAAAACTACTGCTGATTTAAGCCTGAATTAAAAGATTATTAGCAAACTTTACTCTTCTATTAGTGACTAACAAAGTATTTTGAGTGCTTATTGCCTACTCAATATCATACATATTGCTATAGGAAAAAAATAGATGGCTTCTTCTCTCAAATAGTTTACAGTTAAAAGGGAAAAATTACGTGTAATATAATGAGAGAATAAGTAAGGGTCAAGAGAAGTTACTTTGATCTGTTACAACAACAATAATAACACTCACCTATTAAAGACTTCTCTTCAACCACAAACAGCCCTGGATGAAAATGCTTCTAACCCTAAAATGCTGGAGAACTGTATGATTCTTGCTTTCCAGACAAGGAAATTAAGGCTCAGATATTTAAAGATCTTGTCAAGTGCAATAAGGTCAGAAGATGTGGAGAATAAGGGTGGGAAGAGTTGGAGACAGCTTCATGAAGGACCTGAAACTGAGGAGCACTCTGGAGGGTAGTGGAGAAGGTGGAATGGAGGTGGCCAGGTGGGAGGGATGTGCAGAGGAGAACAGAGTGTGGGGGGCACTCAGGATGCAAGGGGTATGCACGTAGGACCCATGCCCAGAGGGCTGCTCTGCAGGATGCCCTGTGTGGGAGAAGAGGCTCCCAGTTCTAGAGTCTGAACCAGGAACACCAAGCTTGACAATCCAGATTTGGGCAAGGAGAGTCACTGATGGCTCTTGTGGACACAGTGAGGTGATAAAAAGGTATTTTACATATAAGTTTAGTGAGTGGGTAGGAGATCCAACCAGTCCATTCTGAAGGAGATCAACCCTGGGATTTCTTTGGAAGGAATGATGCTAAAGCTGAAGCTCCAGTACTTTGGCCACCTCATGCGAAGAGTTGACTCATTGGAAAAGACCCTGATGCTGGGAGGGATTGGGGGCAGCAGGAGAAGGGGACAACCAAAGATGAGATGGCTGGATGGCATCACAGACTCGATGGACGTGAGTCTGAGTGAACTCCGGGAGTTGGTGATGGACAGGGAGGCCTGGCGTGCTGCGATTCATGGGGTCACAAAGAGTCGGACACGACTGAGCGACTGAACTGAACTGAGGGGGCCCTGGAATGGGAGAAGTTGGGGCCACAAAGAAAGGTCAGAAACTACTACAGAAGTTTCAGAATAAAATAATGAGATCTGGATGTAGGCAGTGGAAGTTGAGAGAAAAGAACAATCTATCAACATATTAAGTGAAGTAAGTCAGAGAAAGACAAACATCACATGATATCATTTACATGTGGAATTAAAAAAAATGATACACATGAACTTACTGACAAACAGAAGTGGAGTAAGACTCTGGCCAGAAACCAAACTTATGTTACCAAAGGGGAAGGAGGGAGCGGGAAGAGATAAAGTAGGAAGTAGAGATGAACATACACACACTACTGTGTATAAAATAGATAAGCAACAGGGACCTGCTGAAGAGCACAGGGAGCTATACTTAATATGTTGCAATAACCTATGATGCGAAAGAATCTTAACAAGAATATACACCTATATTAATAGATATTCAATTGTATATATACATGTATATATGCATTGTTAGCCTCAGGTGTACTGCAGAGTTTTATATATATCATATGTAAGTACATATATATATAAGTATATGATATATATAAACTTATATATATTTATTTATATTATATATCTATATATAAAACTCTGCAGTACACCTGAAGCGAGCATTGCAAATTAACTAGACTTCAATTTAACATATAGTTTGAAAAAACCCTCAAGGAAGAAAGATAAAATAGACAGTAGTATCACTGTTCCTATTAATAAGGCTTCTAGAATACTAATGGTCTACTACTAAGTACTCCAGAAGTACTCTGACACGTATTAATAGAAGTCTATTTATTGAAGTCTTGGTTATTGAGGTAATATTCAATTACATTGTTCCTATGGAAAAGAATGACTATTACTTGACCACCGACCTCATGCGGCAATTTCTTAGCACTGTGCTGAAGAGCAAAGGCAGCCTCTATCTGGGGCTGAATTTTAATCTGAATTATGAAAAATGTTTCAGAATGCCATATGAATAAGTCCTTCCTATAGATAATCTAATACCCAAACAACACCTCAGTCCCAACATGATGACAAAATTTGAACGAAGAACTATTCAGACCCATGTAGGATTATCGTACGCAGAAAACTAATTATATGACATAAAAATTAAAACAAGCCTCTGTATCTTTATTGTCTTCACCTTTTTAAATCAGTGTTTCAGCAGATATAGCACAGACACACGTTATTCAACATGGTAAGCAATTTTCCTCCATTTTCATTGTAAAGATCGCAGAAAGAAACACAAGCTGCATTTTGAAAGATTGCATGTTTAACATAAATACATCACTTCAAAGTACTCACGATCTTCATCCGTCTGTACTACGAGCTCCTGGCTCTCCTTCCGCCCCTCCGGATTCATGAGGATGAGCTTCACACTGACGTTGGTGTAGGGCGAGAGATTGGTGATGGTGTGTTGGGGGTGTGAGTTTTCTGTGTCCCAGCTCACTTCCTCTCGCACCTGTTCCTGCCCTCCAACTTTGTAACAGTAGTGGACTGTGAGGTTGTAGCTATGGCAACGGGTCACGTTATACCCAAAGGGCTCCCAGCGGATGGTGATCTGTCGAGATTTGACTTCCACGACTTCCAGTTTCCTTGGGCCACGCATGGGATCTAATGAGGAAAAGAAGGAAAAAGAAAACATATGAGAAAAGGATAATAAAAGTTCTGGTGAAGCCTAGGTGCCACAGATAATTATATTGGTCTCCAGTATCTTGTTTTCTCTTCTTCCATATGAACAAACTCTCTACAACTTAGCTGGGCATAACGCCACCCAGAATAAAGACTACAGTTTCCATCCTCTGAAGCAGTGAAGTCTGATCCTTGAACCCAAGTTTTGGTGGATGGCATACAAGGTGAGATGTCAGGAATGGCTTCTGGGGAGTCTCCTTGAGAGGAAGCGGCTCCCCATCTTTGTTCCTCCTTCTGTCCTATTAGCTCGACTTAGGACAGCTTGCACTCATGGAGCCATGATGGGCGATGATGCACTTAAACATGAAGGATTCAAAGCAATGACAACACTGAAATGGGTTTCCTGGTCATCACTGGGCCACCATACAAGCTCTGAATGGTCTACTCCCAAATTTTCATTAGAGGGAAATACAATGCTTTTATTTAAGGCTCTTCCCTCTGGGGTTCTGATACAGAAAACTAATCTTCATGCTAACTGATGCATATACTTTTTATCTTTTTAAATTAATTCATAATTATGGAATTAGAAAACATAAAAGTAAAAGCTTGCAAATTCAGCATGAAATACAATGATTAAAGAGTATAAATTCTGAGCAGAACTCTAGCCTTTTGAGATTTTGATTTACAGAGAATTCCACACAGTCACTACTGAAGTAATTCTTTCCTATGCCTGATCAGGTCTGAGTGTTGTTCCTCAGCCCAAGCTCCAGGGACAGAGTTTGGAGCTTGGAAATCTAAATGATTTGCAGGAACATGAGCATTCTGATTGGCTTAAGAGAAAGAATATATACAGAAAAAGCTTTTTCATGCATATTTATTTTTTAATGAAGTACAGTTGATTTACAATGTTGTGGTAATTTCTGCTATATAGAAAAGTGATTTAGTTATACATATATATTCTATTTTTATATTCTCTTTCATTATGGTTTCTCACAGGATATTGAATACAGTACCCTGTGCTATACAGTAGCACCTTGTTATTTATGAGAAAGCTTAAACTTATTTATGGAAAGATGATGAAACTACAATAATAACTAATTATAAAACATATACCGAGCCCTATGATGTACCTTACATCTTTCTAAGAAGTTTGCCTTTTATGGGTTTGGGGAGCACCTAATCTAAAATATTTACTTTAGTATATTCTTACGTTCAACTGATCCGTATATTTTGATTTTTGTTTTCCTGAAGGTGGTTACCATTTATGATCTATAAAGAGATCTATAATTGGAAAGGGGAAATACCTGTGAAAACTGGAGAAATAACAGCTACCGTGTCCTGTGTGAGCACTGTCTATGTATGGGTTGTTTTGTATATATAATCTCCACTCCTTAACAATCCAGTTTTTCCCAAGATAGAAGTGAAAACATTGTGACCATGATGGAGTCAACAAGTTGTCCAAGGCCAAGGACTGACCGTGGCTCTGCATTTGTATGTTTGACAATGAAACACGCTGTTGCCCCTCCACTGTACAGTGTCCACCAAAATAAAGAGAATCAGATTTTTTAAAAAACTACATGTTAAGACCCATAAAACTCCACCAGAAACAAGATCAAGGGATGTAAACTAGAATAAAGTCCTGCGAATGCAACCTTGGGATAAAAGTGCTGGAAGACCCCTTCCCCCGACTCCCTTTGGTTCCATGGAAGCTTGGTCTCAGGCCACATTCCCCAGCCTTGGTCTTCCAGACAACCACACCTATACTTTTTAGCCACCAGAAGAAACCTGTCTGGATTATCACTGATGTTCATATCTTGCTTTTCATTGTGCGTAAATTTCTTGTTTTCTCCATTATTTAGGGCCCAGAGAGAACTTAGGGAACCCCCTTTGCTTGTGGTCTTCAACAAATGAAACAATTCATGTGAAATAATGTTCTGGGTTTGCATTTGTGAGACGGGGTTTATCTGCCAGTTATCTATCTACTCAAACCCTAACACAAGGTTAATCATGATCATTCACGCTACTCTGTCCTGTAATAATTCTAGGAACCAAGGACAAGTGAGGAAAAATTTCCCTGGAGAATTCTGAGTGGAAGATGCTCATGGAACATTCCATTTTACTAAATCAATTTTTTCATATTTAAATTACTAGTGTTTGGGAAAATATCACAAATAAGTTTCCTAGTGATAACATTGAAAGTGTTTTCCAGTCTAGTGAATTTTGACCATGTAAAGGCAATGTCTAATTTTATATAATGCTTTATTAGTTGAATGCTTACAAAAACTTTTAATACATTCCAGATCCCTTATATAAACAGATTAATGTGCATCTACACTCCTTTCCCTATTAATCACAAGTCTCCACAAGGACCGTTCTAAAGCACTTTTCCAAGGTTTTCATCAATTTTACTTACTAAATGATTAAATGCTTCAGATATTAATTTCAACAAGCAGTGCAGTTATAACTTAATTTCACTAGAAAAACTATTTTCTCCTGCAGAAGTAAGCCTGCATCATTTTAATACTCCTTAGCCAAGAACACACACTTGTGAATTAAGCCCCAGGATAAAACAACAAAGGCTCTGTCTACTGGTCAAGCTGTCTTGAAGTACATGCTCTCTTCCCGTCTGTTATTACCTCTCAGAATCCCATCACGGTAAAGTGATGACTTCCTGTAAACTCGCCAAGTCAATAGCTAAGCCTAGCACAAACAACCACCTCTATGACCAAGTCCCCAGAACCCCGATTGTCACGAATGGTATTAAGAGACCAGAGATGGAGGCTATGTGAGTCCTGAGTCTTAAATGGAAGCAGGGTTGTCCAGACTGGTTTGCATCTTGTTCCTGATCAGTGCAAACAAAACCATCTTGCAGAAGCTTTTCCAAGCAGAATATTTCTTTTCTTAAATATTTTAATTTTGGACATCCCTGGTGGAGCAGTGGATAAGAATCCACCTGCCAGTTCAGGCGACATGGGTCTAATCCCTGGTCCGGGAAGATTCCACGTGCCTCAGAGCAACTAAGCCCGTGCACCACAACTACTGAGCCTGTGCACTGCAAATCCTGAAGCCTGTATGCTCTAGGTCCAGCAAACCACACCTGATTAGCCCCTGTGCCTCAACTGCTGAGCCCTTGTGCTGCAACTCCTGAAGCCCATGTGCCTAGAGCCCATGGATTACAAGAGAAACCACTGCAATGAGAAGCCCCCACGCCACAACCAGAGAGCAGCCCCTGCTCTCCCAAACCAGAGAAAGCCCACACACTGCAATGAAGACCCAGCACAGCCAAAACTAAACAAATAAATTTGCTCCCCAATAGGAGAAGCTGTCCTGGAGGTGACAAAAAGGCACCTCCACATTCTTCTATGACGACAAATGCCACTGGAGGTGGTCGTAGGAGCCTTGGGTACTAATCTGAGTCCAGTTACTCACTCGCTATGAAATTCAGGGAGTGTCTTCAATTTGCTGAACCACATGTTGTGTGCATGCTCAGTGACTAAGTGGTATCCAACTGTTTGAGACCCTATGGACTGTAGTCTGTCAGGCTCCTCTGTCCATGTGATTTCCTAGGCAAGAATACTGGAGTGGGTTTCCATTCCCCTCTCCAGGGGATTTTCCCGACCCAGGGATCGAACCCGGGGCTCCTGCATTGCAGGCAGATTCTTCACCATCTGAGCCACCAGGGAAGCCAGATGACAGGATAGCAAGTCATAGTCCTAGTTGGGGAATATATGTCTATCTTTTCTCATGATCCTAAAGCTGTTTGGAGGATGTGTGTGGATTCCAAGGCCAGAACTTCTCTTCACAATCCCTTGGCCCTCAGCGGAATGGGTACCGGAAGGCATCGCTGGCACCAGTCACGAGGCCAGGGGGCCCACTCTGGGCCCACGGGCTCGCAGTAAGTGACCAGGGCGGTGTCCCTGAGGGGCGTGGTGGCTGCCATGCCTGAAGCTTCAGCAGGGAGTTCTCACTGGTTCTCTGCCAGCACAACTGGCAGCATCTTCCCCTCTGTTCTCTTTCTGCCACTTCAAGTCAGGTTTCAAGCAGAGACACCTGACACTTGCAGCCCTGCCCTGAGGGACCAGTGGGCTGGTTCTGGCCTCCAGCGCTCCGGCAATCCTATTTAACCGGGGACCCCGCCTCCTCATATAGCCAGTCCTGTTCTTCCACGGATAAGGGCAGAAACTGAGTGATAGGATCAATTTCCATTGCAGGTTCAATTCACAGCTCGTTTCTCTGGAACCCTGCCCTTTACCTTTCATTACAACTACACTGCTTTTTCAGAAACTCAATTTCAGAACCTGTGAGATACATCTGGGTGTAATTTTAGAATCCTGTCATTGATAATCAAAAACACAGATTACAAACCGAGGCTCCTGCTAACAGGTTTCTCTTTTCTGCCTCTTCATGGACTTTCCAGAGGTCTATTGCAATAAAAGGAATGACACTCAGAATGGCAGGGTGGGTCCCTTCTGGCATCTTCAGCTACTAAACTTCTGCCTCACCAGTCACACAAAGGAAGGTGACAAAATAATAAAGTAACACCTTTATTTACTTTGGTATACAGTTAAATCAGAGCAAAGGCTTGTTTAACTGATGCTATGTTGGCCTTCCCAGTTATTTAATATTCCTAAGCAGCAAAGACACAGACAGTAAAGAATCTGCCTGCACTTCAAAAGACCCAGGTTTGATCGCTGCCTTGGGAAGATCCCTGGAGTAGGAAATGGCAATCCACTCCATATTCTTGCCTGGAAAATTCCATGGACAGAGGAATCTGGCAGGCTACAGTCCATGGGATCACAAAGAGTTGGAAACGACTGAATGGCTAACACACAAGCAACAAAGATTCCAGGCACAGGAGCACTGTTTGTAAGTGACAGAGCTATAGTTTTTGAATTAGCTGCTATTTTCCATAGTTTCGGCTTCCCTGGTGGCTCAGATGGTAAAGAATCTGCCTATAATGCAGGAGACCCGGGTTCGATCTCTTGGTCAGGAAGAGCCCCTGGAGAAGGAATTGGCAACCTACTCCAGTATTCTTGCCTAGGAAATCCCATGGACAGAGGAGTCTGGCAGGCTACAGTCCATGCGGTCACAAAGAGTTGGGGAAGACTTAGCAATTAAACAACAATAACAAAACAAAAACAAAAATAGTACTAAATCAATAGCTGAGAAAACAGTCTTATTGAATAACGAAGGAAAGGGCAGCCATGCCAGGCCTCACACAGAAGCAAATTCCTCCCATATTTCTTGGTTTAGGATGGATGCGTTCTTTACCATATCTTTTTTGTATTACAGGTGCTAGTTTGTACTCAGCCTAAATCCTAAAGGTAAGTCACCTTGCTGGGAATTGGACTCTCCGTGTATCAATCCTATTGATCAATCTAATTTGATTGCAGATGAAAGCAGGAATTTCTATGCATGATTTATGGGAAATGTAAAGATGATCTTACATAAGAAATGATGAGGACACTGACCAGGGTGCGAAAGCAGACCCTCTCAGGCAAGAGGTGGGGCTGCAGTCACACTCTGAGCGTGAGCGATGGCTGACAGCCTGGAGGGGCAGCTCCCTGCGCCTCAGGTGAGCCTGAGTGACCCTAAGAGAGCATGCTGTGCACATGCTCTGTTTACTTTTTGGTTTGTACCTTACAAAACCTACAGTAAAAGAACACAAATTTGGTTAGTCATTTTTGGTGTCTCGTTTCAGGATAGTGTCACCGAGACTTTTAGAATTTTTTTTTTTTTTTAAGAATTTTAAGATTTATATTCTTAAGAGTTGGTTGAATGGGAGCTGGAAAAAAAGATGGAATAAATGATTCACTATTGACAATCTTCCACAATGAAGTGTTGGCATTGATAACAGACTCACTGACAGTAATGTTTCTCATAATTTATTCTGCCTGAATTGATTAACTTTTCAGAATAAGGCTAGGAGTCCAACAGTGGTTGAAAGATGTTCTTTCAAATACAAAGTGTTCTTTTCTGGTGTTAATATAAGGTTTTTAAATTTTCAAGTAATAAGTTCTTAAAAAAAAAACACATTGAAAAGTACAGCATAAAACAATTGCCTGTGTACCTACTAATATCAAATATTAACATTGGTGTTTTGCCTCAGAGCACTTTTGATTAAAGAAATAAAATACTGCTGATATAAATCCTTTCCAGGGTCCTGTAGGCTACCTCAAGGTTATTATACATCACTCTCAGACATGGTTTTGTACTTTTATTACAAGTGTCCAGGATGCCTAAAATTTTACACAAATGCTACCATTCTCTCAGATTGATGGGTTCCACATCAGCCAAGTTGAAATTCTTAGATCTGGCTTAGAGCTACAGATGGATTATACAGATCATTTTAACTGATCTATGTCAAATGCATACATGCATCCTATATGCAGATCAAATTCCATTAAGGAAGTTCACTGTAGTTTACTTATGCATTCCCTACCGAGGAGCAGACAGGCTGAGCCCACACGTTGCCTATTACAAGGGGTGAAGAGTCAGCACTGGTACCACCTGGCAGCTCATTTAGAAATACAAATGCTCAGGCCCCACCTCCGATGGCCAAGAGCCGAATCTTCCTTTGCACATTAAAGTCTGAGAAACTCTGACTTAGAGGAGTGTTTTTTATTTTAATTTTTTAAATATAAATTTATTTATTTTAATTGGAGGTTAATTACTTTACAATATTGTATTGGTTTTGCCAAACATCAACATGAATACGCCACGGCTGTACACATGTTCCCCATCCTGAAACCCCCTCCCCGCTCCTGCCCCATACTATCCTCTGGGTCATCCCAGTGCACCAGCCCTGAGCATCCTGTATCATGCATTGAACCTGGACTGGCGATTTGTTTCACATATGATATTATACATGTTTCAACGTCATTCTCCCAAAACATCCCACCCTTGCCCTCTCCCACAGAATCCAAAAGACTGTTCTATACATCTGTGTCCCTTTTGCTGTCTCGCATACAGGGTTACCATTACCATCTTTCTGCTGCTGCTGCTGCTAAGTCGCTTCAGTCGTGTCCGACTCTGTGTGACAACATAGACGGTAGCCCACCAGGCTCCCCCATCCCTGGGATTCTCCAGGCAAGAACACTGGAGTGGGTTGCCATTTCCTTCTCCAATGCATGAAAGTGAGAAGTAAAAGTGAAGTCACTCAGCCGTGTCCGACTCTTAGCGACCCCATGGACTGCAGCCTAGCAGGCTCCTCCGCCCATGGGATTTTCCAGGCAAGAGGACTGGAGTGGGGTGCCATTGCCTTCTCCATACCATCTTTCTAAATTCCATACATATGCATTAGTATACAGTATTGGTGTTTTTCTTTCTGGCTTACTTCACTCTGTATAATCGGCTCCAGTTTCATCCACCTCATTAGAATTGATTCAAATGTATTCTTTTTAATGGCTGAGTAATGCTCCATTGTGTATGTGTACCACAGCTTTCTTATCCATTCATCTACTGATGGACATCTAGGTTGCTTCCATGTCCTGTCTATAAAAAACAGTGCTGCAATGAACCCTAGGGTACACGAGTCTCTTTCAGTTCTGGTTTCCTCGGTGTGTATGCCCAGCAGTGGGATTGCTGGGTCATAAGGCAGTTCTACTTCCAGTTTTTTAAGGCATCTCCACACTGTTCTCCATAGTGGCTGTACTAGTTTGCATTCCCACCAACAGTGCAAGAAGGTTCCCTTTTCTCCACACCCTCTCCAGCATTTATTAGTTGTAGACTTTTGGATAGCAGCCATTCTGACTGGTGTGAAATGGTACCTCATTGTGGTTTTGATTTGCATTTCTCTGAT